>JADAQX010000585.1:0-33213 GCA_015476325.1 Cardiosporidium cionae
GGGAGAGAGGAAGGAAAGAGAGAAGAGGGAGAAAGGAGGGGGGGAGAAAAAAGGGAGACTGGGAGGGAGGGACGCTAAGAGAGAGAGAGAAACGGGGAGGAGAGAAAGAGGAGAGGAAAAAGGGGGAGAGAGAGGGGAGGAGAAAGAAAGAGAGAAAGAAAAAAGGAGAAAGAGTGCGGAAGAAAGGAGAAGAGAAAGGAAAAGAGAAAGGAAAAAAAAGAAAAAAGGAGAAGTATAGAAAAAAGAAGGAAAAAGAAAAAAAGAGAGAGCTAGGGAAATGGAAAAAAAGAAAGAGAGAGCTAGGGAAATGGAAAAAAAGAAGGAGAAATAGAGAGAGAAGGAGAAGAAAAAAAAAGAAAAGGAGAGCTAGGGAGAGAAAGGGAGATAAAGGAGGTGAGAGAGAGAGAGGGAAAAAAAAGATAAAGAAAACAACAAAAGAAGGATAAGCGTGTGTGTTTAAAAAAACAAAGAAAAAAATATCCACTTGACCAATGCTTACGCAATATTAAAAAAAATCAGAAAATAAATAAAATAACACCTTAATCATCTTCTTAATTTTTTAACTAAAAAAACTGGCTTTTAGTATAAAAGAAATGTTATAAAAAAATTAAGAACAGTCTGTGCATTTTCTACGCATTAAACTAGAATTTAAATAAAAATATTTTTATTTCTTTTTTAAACCTACCCAAGCCTTCAATACACACATAACCAGGTGGACAAACATAAAGAAATTTCATTTCTTCTTCCGTTGTTCCAATTTCAGGGCAGAAAAATCCCTATAAAAAAGTATTAATTTAATATTTAAATTAAAAAGAAAAAGAAAATAAAATTAAAAAATTTCTACTGCCGTATATTTCTCAATCTTAGAACATTACTTTTTTATAAAAAATAAATACTTATCTCTATATATATATATATATCTCTATATCTTAATCTCTCTCCCTCTCTTTTTCTCTCTCTCTCTCTCTCTATATATATATCTCCCTATCTTAATCTCTCACACTCTTTTTCTCTATATATATATACATATATCTCTCTCTATATATATATCTCTCTATATATATATACATAAACCTCTCTCTCTCTCTATATATATATATAGTACAGTTCCATTTTCTCTTTTTTTATAAATTTATATATATATATATATATATAATTTCTACCGCAAGGCATAAATGGCAATTTCCATCGCCTTCAGCAGAATAATATCCATTTTGACATAAAATGGGTTCATTAGAAGAAGATAAACATTCTGCACCCGCTGGACATTGCTGACAGCCAAGAGGAGAAGAAAAGCTTTCATCAGAAATACTGAGTCCAAGTGTATAACCAAAGGTTCCTTTAAAAATAAAAAAAAAAGAATAGAGAAAAAAAATAAAATAAAAAAATAGTTAATAAAAAGTATATAACAAATCTGAATATAAAAAATACTATTAAAAACCAAAAAATAATAAAACGTCACTATGAAATAGTTAATAAAAGTATAACAAATTTGGATATAAAACATATTACTAAAACTAAAGGGTTAATAAAAATAAAATACACATGAATGTTAAAAGTATAAAATAAATAAAAATAACTTCTTTTTTAATAAAAAGCTTTTGTTTATTAAAAAAAAAAAAATTTCAATTTCCTCATAGAATTCTTTCCCTTCACCCACCAGGGCCACAAGGTTGTGCTACAGTAAAATTTCGATTACAATAATTTCCACGTGGACAAGGAATACAATGTTCCTAATAAATATAAAAAAATAAATCTATAAAAAACTTTAAAAATTACATTATAAAAAAAAGATATAAAATGCATTCGTTATTTTTTTTAACGTAAAAAAATGTCTGAATCCTTTGTTTAAAAAACAAAACAAAAAATTAAAAAATTTTCCTTTTTTCTTATAAAACAATTTGTATTTACTATTTGAATGTTCTCTCTACATTCAAATAGTAAATACATTTCCTATAATCTATAAAACATAAAATTATAAAATTTTTATTAAAAAATTTTTTTCATCTTTCATTCTCTCTCTCAAATAAAACTCTACAAATTTTTTATATATAATTTTTCTCTCTCTTTAAATAATCTTTCATTTTTAGTTACGCCCCCATTTCCTAATAATGTTTTTTTACCTTCATATATCCACTAGTTCATCTATATATATATATATCTCATTCATTTAATCTATCTTTCTCAACTCTTCTATTTTTATCTCTCTCCCTTCCTTATATTTTTATGTGTGTGTATAAAATATCCCATAATATACCTTTACCTATTTTTTTCTCTCAAATATATATATATATATATATATCAATTTTTTTCTTTTTACATTGCTTTTCTTTATTTTATATTCTTCCCTACTTTTTACAAAAAATAAAAAATAACTTACATGTCCTATATCAAAAACCATTCCATCTGGACAAGAAACACCCGGTGAAATCATCCCTGCTGCGCCACACATCGCCATAGAATCCTCACATGGAGAAGGAGATGCATTGCCTCCAAGGCAAAAATGGCCTTCTGTACACGGTGTGCAGTCTGTCACACTGATGAGAAAATTGGTCTCTCCATACGTTCCAGGAGGACAAGGAAATTCGGTAGGGAAACGTGTACCTACACACCAAAATAATATAATACTAATAGATAAACTTTAACCTTCTCATAACATTTTTTCCTTCCTTTTAAATGCAGAAAAGTAAACAAAAGACAAACAAAGAGGAGAGTGGGGGGAGTGAATGAGAGAGAGAGAAAAGGAAAAAGGGAGAAAGAAGGAAAGAGAAAGGGGAAGAGAAAGAGAAAAAGTAAAAAAGGGAAGGAGAGATAGGGGGGGAGAAAGAGAGGGAGGAAGGGAAAAAAAGAGAAAGTGAGAGTGAGAGAAAGTGAGAGTGAGAGAAAGTGAGAGTGAGAGAAAGTGAGAGAAAGGGGGAGAGAGAGGGGAGAGAAAGTGAGAGAAAGGGGGAGAGAGAGGGGAGAGAAAGGGGAGAGAGGGGGGAGAGGAATAAAGAAAAGGATGGGGAATGAAAGAAAGAGAAGGAATAAGAGAAAGACAACAAATAAAAAATAAAAGGTTGCGTTACAACCCAAATACGACACTGTATGTACACTTAAAGAAATGGGGGGAAGAAAAAGTAGGGATACACTTTAAAAAATCAGATATGTGACAATTGTCTTTTATATATAAAAAAAAGAATGTACTAACAACAAAACAACATTGTATGTACACGTAACAAAATAGAAAAAGAATATGTGGCCATACGTAAAAAACTTCAATTAAAAATATTAAAAAATTTTATAGATTTTTTCTTTTCTCTACACTTATTAAAAAACATAGTAATAAAAAGCTCATCGCTCTTTTTCTCCTTTTCAATATAATAACTTTTGTTACGTTTACCTTCTGGACAATAATATCCCACTTCACAGGCAAGCGGAGGGGAATGTGAAAATGATGTTCCTTCCGCACAAGCCTACACACATACCATGGAAAAATAAAATATTCTTTTTTACAAATAAATTAAAATTGCATTGAAAAAATATAAACTTATTTTTATACAAGAAAATAAAAAATCTTGTATGTTCTTCCCATAATCCAAACAAAAATAAAGAAGAAAAAATCGAATTGCATTTCAATTCTATCTACATAAAACGTTTCTATATAAAAATCAAAAATTCTCATCAAAAAAAGTTCTAAATTATTTTATTTTATATTTCAAAAAACTGTATGTAGATCGAGTGTATGTACATTCCAAAAGAAAGTAAAAAAGGAAAATGGAGGCAGAAATAGAGCCATTTTTCTTTATGCAAAAAAAGAAAAATGAGATCATTTGTAATAAAAAAATAACCTTTTTTTCCTTCAAAATAATGTGAAATACTTCAATATTTAAAAACTGGTTCATTTTTCTTTATACACACATTAATATAATCACAAACTCTACTTCAATGTACAAATCAAAATAAAAAAGCATATATAAAAAAAAACTTTATCAAGAAGAAGATTTACTCGTGTAAATACAGAATTTTCATTCAATTATTAAAAATAAATGAGAGGAATTTCTAAAAAACTTTTCGTATTTTTTATTAAAAAATTTACACCCTAAGATCCATGTTTATCAAATGGTGTTATTATTTGCTTATACGTTTTTTACTTTTTTTCTTCTCTAATAAAACAATTCTCTGTTTTATTAACACCCTTTACTTTCAGTTTTACTTGTTTATTTGTTTGTTACATAAAATTTTGTCGAACCTCTCACAAAAAATAAAAATACTCAAAAAACGAAGTATTAAAGCGCAAAAAAAAGTAGAGGTATTTCATTACTTTTTTCTTTTTATCTCATTTCTATGTTCATTTTTTCTCTTCCTCTCCTCTTCCCCTCATCTTCATTTCTCATTCTTTCTAAATTCACTCTTTTGCTCTCTCTCTCATTCTAATTTTCTCTCTCTTTCCCTTTCTCTCTATCTCTCCTATCTTCCCTTTTTCATGCTTTTTCTCTCATTTCTTTCTCCTTCACACTACACCAATAGTATATGTTCAGATGAATTCAAAATAAAAATAGAGAAAGTCTACCATTCCTGCAAAACAAGGTAAGCATTGAGAAGGAGAAACAAGAAATGGAGAATCTCCAATTGAACCAGCAGGGCAGGGCAAAGGAGTATGGGTGCCACGTGGACAATAATATCCCTCCATACACCTGTAAAACACGTGTACAATACAACTTTCGTTATTTATTTATAGAAAGAGTAATATATTTTTTAACAAAAAATTTTTTTCTTTATTTCAATTTTATATATAATAGAGTTTTTTTTAAATATCAACTATTTTATTTAAAAAAAATTCAAACTCTCCAACTTTGTAACAAACTATTATTAATTTCTTTTTTTAAAAATGTTCAGTTTTTATATTTTAAATTCTATTCTTCATATTCTTTATACCCATCTCTTTCTAAATAATACACTTAGCTTTACATACTAAACTATCGTTTATATATATACATATAATAAGCCATAAAATTCGAATTCTACCTTTCTTTAAACATAAGAAATGTAAAAAAAAAACTATATGGATTTTGTTATCCACTACCAAAAACTATAAAACCCATTTTTTCACATACGCCACTATTAACAGAATCAAACGTAATTTTTTTAAAACAGTGTATACATGACGGTTTTTCGTGTACTTATTCTAAATCCCATTCTTTCTAACTCTCTCTCCTCCCTCCTCTCTATTATTTTCTCTCCCTCTGTACTATCCCTTTATGTTGCCTTTCTAATTGTTTTAAAATTCTTTTAAAGGAAAGAAGAAATGTTTTTCTTCTTCAAAAGATTTTGTATAAACATGTCTACTACATCTTATTTTGTAGCATTTTTAAATCAATATGTTTTAAAACTAAAAAAGTAAAATCCTCTTTTTTGCGTTTTAAAACTCTTGTATAAATTCATAGAGTCAAAGCTAACTCCTAAAAATTTCTCAAAAATATTTTTTACAAATTTCTTTACCCTTTATGAGGTTCAAATTCTCCTTCTTCATCACAGATAAAAGCAGGAGGACAGGGCAGACATCCATCGGCTGAGGCCATACCAAAATGTGAATTATAGGATCCAACAGGACAAGGTGTGGGCACAGTAGCATTTCCACTCTCACAATAATGCCCAGGGGGGCAGGAAAGACAAAGTTGCTGCGACCATAATCCTAAATGTAGTTGAAAAATACATAAAAGGAATAAAATACAGAGTGTTTGCAATAGTCCATATATATACTACACAGAAAATGGCCTCTTTTTGGATGGAGACAATCATGTAATAAAAAAAGCACATAAAAAAGTACAAATGGATCATGGATAGCATAAAGAAGAAATTTGAATATATTGCATAAAACAAACTTTTAAAATGTTAAATATAAAATAATAGTACACTGAACTATTATGTAGAAAAAATAAAATGCAAGACATTCTCTTAACTGTATTTTTTATAGTTTTTATTCATCTCTTTTAATTTCTTTTCTATACTACTTAAAATATTTACCTGTAGTATTAGCATATGTTCCCGCATTACAAGGCACAGGCGCGACACCATTTTCACACACTGCGCCAAGAGGGCAAAGATGTGGAGACGCTCCTAATAGGCAAAAGAATCCCAAAGGGCAGGGTAGACAATCCGAGAGGCTTAATCCTTTTAAATGCGGATGATAGAATCCTTTAAGTAAAAAAATAAAAATAATCAAATCATATCAAATAAACACCCAAAAACACTATTAAAAACAAAAGGATTAGATATGCAATCAAGGGAGAAAGAAATTCTTGTAAAAACAACCATCAAAATAGTTTTTGAAAAGATCCATCATAGCAGTTCAATAAAATAAAAAGATGAAGATAGTCAGTCTTAGTCTTAGCCTTCATCCGCACAAAAAAAACGAAGAAAAGAAAAATCGGATATAAAAATAAAGCTACAGTAGGGATTTTTTGTCTCAAGATTTTACAATCTAAAATAATCTATTTTGTAATTTAAACCACAAAGGAGCTCAAGTATGCAACGTCATGCTTCTAATGCATATACTGCAGTTTTAACAACTTCTAGCATAACTTGTTTGCTTACACTACCAAATCCTCTATTCTTAGAAAGAATGCAGTCTCTCACCTTCAGGACAAGGAAGAGGTGCACTTGAACTGGCTGGACAATAATGATGGAGAGGACAGCGCTGCTTTTCCCACTGCGGAGATCCCTCTGGACAAAAGAATCCAGCAGGACAAGGCGCACAGCCTTCACTCTCACTACTGGCAGCTTCCTTCGTTCCAAAAGTACCTCCAGGACAAAGTACACTCTGTGTTGCTCCTGCACTTAAATATTCTCTGTATGTAAAGCAAAAATATAATCCACGTAAGACACAAAGAGGCCCAGATTTGAAAGAAAAAACTAGAAAAATTTTCTAAGTCTCTAGCATTTAAGCAAAAGAATTTTGTAAGGAAAAAGGTAAAGAGTATACGTTATAATATGCAGAGAAATCATGGCTATAGCATATCAATGCAAAATAAAGACATTTTCAATTTAAGTAAAGGCATCTATGTATGTATAACGAAAAGGTTTTATTCAGTGCAATTTTCCACATGTATGACCACAAAATAATTTGCAGCATATTAGTTATATGCTGCAAATTATTTTTTCTTTTTGAAAAGTTGGTGCGAGGATGCATAAAAATATAAATCTCTTTGTTTTATAAGAAAATATCATTAACCATTCTGATGAGTCTTTTCTAATTTATACAATACGGCTGTCATAAATTTAATGCTAAAAGCCATTTTCGAAAATAATTTCTAGAATCCAAGGCAAAACAGGTGTTACGTATACGAAAATTAAGAATGATTACAATGAATTAATCGTTATCTTTTATAATTTTAAAATACAAAAAGCTACTAATCTATAGAGTATTTTGGTGCGTAATTTTTATTTCAATACTCCTCCGTTTGTTTTAAATTTGTAAACATACACTTAAACACATACCCCACGATGCTACGTCTAAACCTTTTGTAATGCTTTTTCTTTAGTATTTATACAATCAGAAGTGGTGGAAACTTGTTAATCTTTAATAATTTGAGCGCTTTCCTTTCCTTACTTTTCATTTGTATGTTCTCTAATCTTGTTCTTTTTAAATGTTCTAAAACTCCTTACCCTCTTCGAGATTCATAATTAAATGGTTCGGGGCTATTAAAACCTTCAAAACAGAAATAACCGGGCGTACATGCATGACATTGTGAGTCTGCATTATAAGAATATGTGCCGTTGGGACAAAGCAAAGGAATAACGTTGCTATGGCATTGAAATCCTGAAAATTCATTAAGCAATTCACTAAAAGTTCAAAATGCAGTTGCATATTTGTACCTTGTAATGAAATATTCCGTAGGTATTTTACGTTGATAAAGGATCCGAGCATATAATACGTAAGTATAAATAGTTTACCTGCCGGGCAAAAGTCACACACTGATGCTCCTACCCTTCCAAATTGATTTGGAGAGGCACACTCGACAGGGGGTTTACGAGGATCGGCACAAGCATGGCCAGCTGGACATACTGTACAGTCATTGGATGTCTGGGGAAGAAAAACTTTTTTGGTTAAAAGATCACATTATAAGTGTATTTAACAAAGCAAAACGTGGTATGAATAAATGAAACAACGTGCGTCTGTGCTCAAATACAAAACTCTTCAAGTGACAACTGTTTCATATTCAAATCAAAATAAAATAATTCATTTCTGAAAAACAGTAGAGAAATACTTGATCTTCTTAAACTAACTCTAAATTAGCTAACTCTTTATATACTAGTATAGTAGAGTGAGTGGTTACAATTCGATTACACCTAACTTAATTTGCTGTAATATGAAAAACAGGGGAACTAAATTCTATTGTAGAGCCACGCGACTTGCTTAACCTCTGTAGAAAATTCCCCTGGTGCACAAGCACGCCAATCGTCACCGTACGGGGAAATGCAACTGTATCCGTTGCCGCAGGGAATGCACGCACTCTGTTTCGGCAATGAAAACTCACCAATGGGACAATTCTGATATTATATGGATCAAAAATGAAAAAGAGTAAATAAAAAGAATTCTACAGCGGAATTTCAACGTTGCATCCTCCAGTTATTAAATTATTGCAAAATCTCCTGCTTAAAGCTACTGGACACAACACGCTGTTATTCAAATAGACGGTAAAGATAGTCTCTTTAATGTGTTTTCTGCTACTTTTGCTTGCATGAATCAACAGACTCTACTCACCAGAATAGAAGAAAGAGACCCATTTCCACAGAAGCTACCAGATGGGCAATCCACACAATCGGCTTGATTTTCACCGCTAACTGTACCAGGCGGGCAAGGAAAAGCCAGCCAATAAGGTGGTCCGGGGCAAAAATGACCCTCTGGGCAGCTACTACATATAGTAGAACCTTCCGCTGAAAAAGTACCGGGAAGGCAAGGGGCAGGAAAGGAAGTTTTTACAGGACAGAAAAATCCTGAAAAGGCACATGAATTTTAATGCTACTCTTTAAAAACAACTATTTTATGCTTATAATTCGCAAGTTGTACCTCTTTCTAGCTACAACTCATTTTTTGCAAAATGGACGATATTACCTCATGCTTTCGCATAAACAATAATGTTACATAAAGTTTAACAATTGGAAAAGGTAATGTATAGTGTTGAGAACAATAGTAACTGCAAAGCTATATCAATACAAGCGCGGTTCCTTAGAAATCTTTTCATTCAAGCTGCGTTAAAGTTTTAAGGTAGAAAGAGTGTGATTAGTGATAAATTACTTTAGAGGATAAAATATAAAATAAGAATTGTTTAATTGCAACTTCCAGTCACATTGTGAAAGCGAAACAGTTAAATACAAATTAATGATCGTTTGCGTTAGACTTATAAATAGAAGTATTTCATTGTAATGTTAAGGTAAAGTGCAATTAAAACTTTATTTTCATACAGCTAATAGAAAATATTTTCTAATAAAAAATATTTTCTAGATTACCACGAGGGCACAGGGTGCAGCTGGTGGCACCACCGATTGAATAGGACCCAGCAGGACAATCAGAAGGCTCTTCGATAGTAACTGGACATTGTTGGCCGGGTGGACATGGTGTACATTGGTTATCACCTATTAAGCTGAGAACAAGTCCAATGTAGTGCCAACAATAGAGTAAGTACGAAGCTGCGCAGATGTAAACGTGCGGTTTTTTCTTTTACATTACTTCAAAGGTGTTTCAGAAAACTATTACGTGATGTAGGACTTTGCAAAAAATATTACTTTCTCTAAATTATGAATTTGCAAACAAACTTATAATTCAATTGGTTCTATTATAATTAAACATCTTTCTATAGCATCTATGTTTATCAAAACATTTTTGCAAGCAGTTGTAGTCAGAGTATCTACTTAAGTATGTACTTTTCTCTACCTAAAGAAACCGGGAGGGCATGTGCGTTGGTTTGCAAAGGAACAACTGATTCCAGCATTGCAACCTTCGCAATAACCTTCATCTGTTAAACAATCCTCCCGGTACACTATAAAGCGAACTAAAATGCCCTTTAGCTCTTTAGTAAAGTCGTTAAAAAATTGGGTTTCAACAAAATTATAGTTTGTATCGGATGAACTGACTTCCCCAGTACAGCGCATACTTTCTGATTTCAACAAGGCTGAAATACAACGAAAAATAGATTTCTACAAGTTTTCTACCGCGGCGTACATTCCTCCAAGTTTTATGGATATTTGGAATACAAAAAATTTCCTTGTTTGAAATTTTACCTGCATTTCTGAATGATTGAATTAAAAATGTTATGCCAGATTTCCATGCATTCGGTTGAATTATGAGGGGCTGAGTATTCAAAATAACCAACTCGCTTGAATTACATGACAATGATATATACACTGCCTTTGATGGTCTTGTTGCAAGTGATGCTCGGACAGTAGCGCTTCCACCATTCAGCAGCAATGTTTCACTTGGAGTCCACACAATCTAGCACATTCATGATACACAGAGCAGCAAAGTTCTCCTATAGGTTAAAGTGCATGCAAAAAACGTTTTTTTATAATTATAGTTGTAGCTTATAAACGTACCCTTGGAATATCATCGTCAATTATTCCTACTTGCAGTACACCTGTTTCTTCCATGTGAAAACCTGTAGTAGAATTCACGCGATGCTCTATCAACACATAGTTTAACCGGGCACCATCTAGTTGAGCAGCTTCATCTTCCTGTAGTAGTGCTTTGACAATCAGCTGCATGTATTGCTCTTATTGTTTTTTAGCTGAGACGAACTTTTCTCACCTGAGATAGGCTAATTTCGTTGTCATAGGTTTCGATTACTACAAGTTGTTCCATATTCCAATTGGTGCTATCAAAAGACACATTTCCACTTGGTGGAGAAATTACTTTAGCATACTGATTTGCTACTTTAATGGATATATTGACAATATCCGTAGGAAGTGGTGACGACCGCAAAACTAAGTTGTAAGAAAACTGCCAACACAAATCAATAGTTTAAAATACGATTCATAATAAATATGTACTTGTACATAAATATAACTCTACCTAAATTTATGTTTACAATTCATCTTTAACCGGTTTTGATTTGGGTAAAAGAGAAAATGTTGAAAGATGTAAAAAAATCATTTGGGATTTGGTAGCATTACTTGAGATATAGAAATAAAACTGTAACGTACTTGCTCTCCTTCAACAACATAGGGACTACTTGTTTGCGTAATTATAGAAACCAGCCTTTCATCATTATCGCGAACAACTATTAGACTTTCATAACCATCAAAAAAGTGTCGGACATTTTTTTCCCAGAAGGTATCAGTCGAAAAAACAGAGAAATACACTTTATGATGGTAGAAATAACTTTCAATCTGTTTATCTTTACGTGCTAGCAACCCAAAGGAAATGTCGTCGTCTATTACCTATGAGGAAAAGTAGAGTTGACATTTATGCTGAAAGCTACATAAGCCCTTGCGCATCATTTATAAAATTTCTATACTTTGCTTTCTACTAACTTGTACTTCAAATAGATGAGTTTCAAGATAATTGGTCGAATTTAATATAATAAATTGCGGAGTTATTAAAATAATCGGTTGCAGAATTGCATCATTGTAACTTGAAACAATTTCCTGGATAGAAATGTTGACTGGAGCAATTGGAGGGGGTGCATCCAAAGCACTCTCTCCTAATATTAATGTAAAACCTATTGTACACGCGCTCAAGCCCGCTGAGTCCAAGTTATTTCCCTCGAAAAGTGTAGCACATTCTTGAAAAAAAACGCTGAAAGGTGATCGTACTTCTATATAGCCTGCGATTGAACTAAAATTCTTCTCGTCATATTCCCAAGTTACCTATATAGGGATAAGATATATTGCCCAGCAACTTGAAAAAGGTATTTTAATTCGTTTCAAAAGCTAGTTTGTTGCTGCGCCTAACTTCATCATACCTCTATTCCATATTCGCCAATGGAATCTATTGATAATCCAGCGAGAGTCAATGTGGCTGGTACCCCGGAATCGAATTGCCCTTGCGTATCACCAGTTAATTCTGCGCCGAGACCTTCTGAGTCGTGGAGCGCGAGACCAGTTATAACATTCGTAGCCGGTGTGAATAATGTATCATAATGATTCAATAACGATAGGGTAACAGTAAAGCCTTCGTTTGCAAGCACGCTGCGAGGATAAGAGGCAGCTACAACTTCAAATTGGGTAAGGTCGTGTTCATTTTCAACATTAAACGGCCTGCTAAGAACTCTATTCTCCGCTAAATTCGCCGTTTGCGCTTCAAAATATAAATAAACGTTTACAGCCGCTCCATTTACAGTGAGGTCAGGAAATGAGGCAACCCCATTTATAGAAAACTTTTCCACGGTACCAGTCAGAAAAGCACGTTGATCTGCAAATTAAAAACTCAAAATGGATTGATTCATGTTGCCAGTGCCAACTTGTACAGGTAAAGCGCACGCACGTGTTGTTACTTGAATGAGTTTGTACAGGATGAAGAAATAGAAAAAAGTAACAAAGTACAATTTTTGCTTACTTCCAGGTAATTCATCGTCAAGAAAATGAAGGGAAACCGTAATCATGGAATCGTTCTTCCCAACGGCATTCCCATATATATCAGTAACTTGCACTACGGGAGACGGTGCTAATATTTGGCGACTTTGGACATTTGAAGGCTGCTGCAAAATACTCAATCTGTGGGCTTTGCTATGAGTTACTTCAAAAACATCGCTTTCAGCGGCTAAACAGCCATTGCAGTAGGATATAACTGAATATTTGCCAGACTGATGGATTTGCCAATTATCTATCAGTACCATACCTGAAATAAAGCAACTCGTAATCAGAGCTGCGATGAATGAATTCGATAAAAAACATATTTTATACTCGAATTACCTTTATGTGCTCTCTTAACAATGCTCCCATGCTTCAAATTTAGGAACGATGACGTATCTGTTTCTATGGCTGCACTACTTTTCAATGAGAAGTATATGTAGTCACTGAACGTTTCCTCTATCATTCCAAACGAATCAACAACGTGTGCAGAACAGTTTAGAAGATCTTGCGTGCTAAGTGTACCACTCTCCACGTTTAAATATAGCTTAATCTCCTTGTATTGAAATCCAGCGGACTTTCCGCAAGGCTTGCTGTGGAAAATTTCATCGACACTCTCTAGTTTACGCCTGTTTATTATAGGTGACTTTGAAATAAAGGTCGAAGGCACAAAGCTTATACATTTCCATGTTTCGATCGAACTCGTTTCTGGTAGATTAGTTGTAGGACATGCAGTTATTGCATGTTCACTTTTAAATGGGTCTGCCCAGACAATGGTTACCAATAGGACACACCAAATTGCACAACGACAAAAAGGAGATGGCATTATGATTAAACGCAGCGCTTTATTAGTTTTACATTTATTTGATCAATGTATTTTCACTCTTCGCATTGAGATGAGTAGCAAAATAAATTTTCTTTATGCTGGTTCTCTGATATGCCACATTAAAAAAATTCTTCCATGATAAATTCCAAGAATTACGAAGGAATATCACATTGATGAAGTTAGAAATAGTGCGCCGTAACTATGAATAGCTAATGGAAATTCAATGCAATAGAATTCTCTATCACCTATGTACTCTTTATAATACACGTAAGAATGGCACTCACGACAATTTTGCAAAGATATCTGAAAATACTTCTGTTTTCCATACGATATTCTAAATACAGTATTTTACATGTATGTAAATCAATTGCTCAAGCTAAGAGTGGACATTGTCAAATATGATCCAGCAAATATATTGATAATCTCGCGTGAAAAGATGTAGGAAATATATGAAATCCTCAGAGTCGCATCTGGCCATAGAAATGATAGAAAAACAATGAATGATCTCATTGTTTTCCCAGCACAACACAGAATCGTGCTGAAAAAAGCATCACTGTTGTGCTGTTGTGAAACACCAACTGGAACCAGTTTGAAATAACGCTTTCTTGAATGCTGAACGGCGCAGGCACAACCCCGATTACCCTCAACAACCCACAAATGCCGCTTGCGTCGCTCGAATTTTAATTGCGCTTTTCCCTGTTGCGTAAAGCTTTCCTTTTCGTAATGCCGGCCGGAGTTGCTCGACTAAATAAATTAGAATCCTTTCAAAATTTAAAATGTTTATTTTTTCTTCTTGATTTACTGTTTTGTTTAATCATATTCAATTCACCAGCTATAAACTTTAGCCTTCGTCTGACGATTGTTACAAAAAGCATTAATTAAATATGTCGATCAAAGGTTGGAAAAAGTATAGGAAGAAGAAACTTCAATGGCTTTCATTTATTTTTTTGTAAAGTAGGGTACATCTACGAAACACTTTTTATCCTTGCTTAACTTGCTGTTGTATTAATTAGGTGCTATCTTGGGTTTGTTTACTGCTGACGCTGCGTCAGTCAACTCGCATTGGCTGTATCCAAAATTTTTTTCGGAAAAATATGCAGAATTTGTTGAAAAAGCTAATGGTGCCCCTGAATTTATTGAACCGATTTACAACCCTTTCTATCGTAAGATCGTTTGTGAACACACTTTTAAGAGATTTCTGTCCTATTTCCATAATGTTTTTATTTTGCTTCCCCATATAGGACAGCCTTTGAGTCCATATGCATCTCAGAGTATAGTGTTGCTTGAAAGCTTAATTGCCAAAAATGGATTTGATAGAGCTGATTACGCTGCGAGGCTTTTCGAAACTTTTGGACCAAATACTGTGGTACTGGATGTGTTGCTAAAATGGCAGATTTCCTGTGTTGCATGCAATTATCATTTGCTCTAATATTTATCCATCACATGTATCTCGTGATTGTGTATGTATTCAGTATGACAATCCTCCAAAAGTTGTAAATCCCCTTGTTGGAAACCCTGTACAAGTAAAATTAACCTAGTAAATTAGTAAATAGAGGCTTTAAATATATATTATGAATGATTTTTATTTTTACAGGGAGGAATGTGCAATGCATCAATTAGAAATTTTTTGCAAGTATACAAAGAAAAGGGGGCTGAAGGCGAAACTGGACTTTCTCACGATAATCAAGCTGATGGTTATTCTAAAATACCTATAATTGTTGCTTTCTAT
This sequence comes from Cardiosporidium cionae, assembly GCA_015476325.1. Taxonomy (NCBI): domain Eukaryota; phylum Apicomplexa; class Aconoidasida; order Nephromycida; genus Cardiosporidium; species Cardiosporidium cionae. The sequence goes on from JADAQX010000585.1 coordinate 15,105, forward strand.
GCGGGTTAGTTTTCATGCGTTTGCAATTAAGTCGTATAGGAGTTGAAACATTTTGTATTGTGTTTTATAGGTAACCCAAACCTTCCGAAAATTATTGAAGAGATCTTAAGTGTAACCCAAGACTGTACTGAATGTAAATCCATTACTTACTATACATGGCACTTTTCATATTGAAGAAAATATTAAGTGGCTTACATAACGAGCCGCAGTATTATATTGGTTTTTTTTTAGCACTTCGGACAAGTATTGCTGCGGCAAGGTTATTTGAAGCAGCTTTGCAAGGGAAATTCACTGCAGAGTCTTTTGATGCATTTTTAAACGGAACGCAATTTCAAGGTAAGCCTATCGGTTGATATTTTTTTTATCTTACGCCGTTCATTTTTCAATTAATTTTTCTATGTATGTAGATGGAATTATCGAAACGACTCGGAAAGAATTACAAACTTTGCACGATGCCACGACTTCTTTAGAAGAATTCTCAACGAATGGATTAGGAAATTTAGCATGTACCGTTCCAGGTTCATTTTACACCGCATTGTATTCTCTACGTAACTCGATGAGAGAAACGACGACCCATTCAGGTTTGCATATTTCTTGCATGAAAAAGAAATACAGAATATGCTTGATATTAAGCTTCTGTAAAATCTTTTTTTGCAGAATTATTTCTAAAAACAATTCGGGATACAATACTGTTGAATGGATGTAACGCATCGCGAGCTTCTTATTTGGGAGCTCTCCTAGGAGCAGCTTACGGCCTCTCAATTATTCCTGACCACTTTTTAACAAAAACACAAAATGTGACGCGTTATAAAGATCTCGCCAATAAACTGGAGGTTCTTACCCAGAAGTAAATTTTTTGAGAATATTTATTTTGCAAGCTTTTTCGTATTTATTCTTTCTTTTTTTTAATCAAGGTTCTTGTGTTTACACCAGGTAACTACGCAGTTTTTGTTTCCTTTCTATTAACATTGGCTCTAGTTTTTATTTTAGATCAGTTTACTTTTTTTAATGGGGAACATGGATAATATTGAAGGTGAATGAAGGAGTTCCTTTCAAAATGGTTTTTTTATGCATAGAAAATGAAATGCTTTATTAAAAAAATAATTACAAAAAGGTAAGTTAATGGTAAAATCAATTTTTAAATCTTTCAATGGTCATGTCGCATTCAAATTGCATAGAAATATGAACTCAACGGCATTACTTTCGCGATGCTGTAGTATTGCAATTTTTTTCTCATACCTTCATGCGTTGGCGTGTCAATTACCACCGACTGTTTCAAAAAAATTGTATACTACTCATCGAACGAATGTATTTCATAAACTTTCTTCACTTATGATGGAGCTACTTCGCAAATCTTCTATATAGGGACCGAAAGTCGTGATTTGAAAAGTTTTACCTAAGTAACCACTTTTTGCCTGCTAAGTTGCATAAGGTATTATGCTACAGCTAATTGAAGGCTTTGTCACTTTAGATTATGTGACAGTAGATTACTGCATTAAGTTTAGAAAGGACAACTTACATTTCCAGTAAAATTCAATTTTTAAATAGGCCTTGCAGTAAATATTTCGAGGAACACTTTTAAGATCATTGTTGGGCAAAGTAAGACAAATTTCTAGGATTGTAGTTGCTAAAGTACTGAATAGGAATAGCACCTAGATATCGATGTAAAAGCAATAATATACCAGCATCGGCTATTTAATAGAGAATGTGATTTCACTAGGTCATTAAAAGTTTAGAAGGGCTTGCATATAAAAAATAATATTCTATGCTCTCACCTCTTGAGAATGTTGAAGTTACTACGAACATATTGTACTTGTTTGGTAAGATGTAAGCGTGCATGCATCCTTATTGTCCGTTGCTTGTACCATTTCTGTTACTCATTTGTAATGAAAAATTTAATCCTTTCTGTTCGATATGATCACGAAGGCCATTGCACAGAGTGATGTTGGTACGCATGGAAATATCATGTGCTCTTTCAATTCACATTTTTGTATTTGAACGTTAACATGCTAAGCTTATTCTATTTGTAAAGAGGGTAAACAACTGCACAAAAATTCCTTAGTGCCTCGTTTGATTCCGCCTTAAATCTACAACAGCCACATGATTTTGCATGTGAATTTATTCGTTGATTTAAAGGAAAGATCATTAATTTGCTCGAGTAAATACAGGACATTACCTTCATATTGACGCGCCACTTTCAACGAATATAACAACCATAACACTAGAATTATGAAAAGACTTACACTTAATCTTATCGAATCACGTCATTTCTCATGGGCTACATTGCGTTCATTTCATAAGCAATAGCCTATATTTAAGGCACAATCTGTGGGTACTGTTGTGAAAATAACGGCTTGTCGAAAAGATGGTGCAACTGTAAAAAAGGAAATCAAATTTAGTTAAATTTCGGTTTCTATGCATTTACTTGTTAATGCGCAGCTTTTTTCTTCCTATTGCACCTCGATCTTTAAGTTTTCTATTTCACCTCGGTCTTTCGATCTTTGGTCTTTAGGATTTCTTTCAACGAGCAATCCATCCAAAAATTGTCAACAACCAACCCCACAATCATAATAAGACCAATTATTGCAAGGAGCATCCCATACCACGCAAATTTCAGGGCACGTGAAATTAGAATTATTTGTTGGGTAGTGTATTCGACAAGGCTGCGCAAGCATCATTGCTACGTAGCTTAGATCGGTTTGACTGTTATAAAGTTGCAATGCATGCATGCACAAGGCCATAAATGCTCTTCACGCTTGTCTCCGTGCGCAGATCAATGGCACTTCTCAACCTAGGTTTGTCTCAGTCCGCAACTTACTCTAATTCACATTTAGTCAAGCTCGTCTCTGCGAGCATAGCACTCACTCTTGCTCAATACATTCGCCTGCCGAATGATAGCGCGTGATATTAAACCTATGGCGCGCTTCGCACATATCAATTGTGGGGGAGTGAAACCGCGCAAGCGACATGTACGGAAACGCTGGAGTACTCCACTCCCCCCCTAAATTCCTCCCCCGTTTTGCAACTCTGTTTCACCCCAAGAATAAATTGATATGGGTTCGAAATTTTTCGTTTCTTTTCTTAGATTAGATAAAACAGACGAACAAGTAAATTTTCTTTCTACTAGTAGCTCTGAATGCTTTCACTTTGAATTTTAACCGCTTGTGTTTTTGCAAGATTGTAATTCTGTGATCTGTATTTACATATTCTATCAAGTTAAAACTTGTATTGCGTATTTGAATGTAGGAGATCGAAATATTTTCTCTATCCCTTAACGGAATATCTTTTGTTTTTTAGCAACGATGAAAAATAAATTTTTCTATTCTTGAAATTATTCCGTAGCTACATATATGTTCGTAAGTAAAACGTACCGCTGATACGTATGACATCGTAAAATAGCACTAGTCAATTCATTCTTGCCAAAGCTTTTTTTTATAACTTGGCTCCACTCAACTCGTTAATGAATAGATTCTTAAACAGTTGATTTCATCCTATTCTACCTGGCCCATCTTTTTAAGGCGTTAGGCCACGCCAAAAATTAAATTTCTACTAACGGGGATATTTTTTGGTGCGCACAAATAAATCTGTTGTAGATAGTTCAATACAATCTAGATTTTCTATTTCTTCATCCATTTTATCTCTCTATTGCAGATTCAAATTTCGGCATTAAAATGGCTCTTTTAAAGCGAAAAAGTCAGCACGGTACTGGGAAAAATGCTCGACCAAAAAGCAGTGAAGAAATTTCATTGCATGCCAATATGTCAACCCCAACAAAGCGACTTGTACATTTGCTGAATTCACGAATGGGCGCAACGAATATTGAGGCAGCGTCAGCAAAGGATTGTGCCGCTATAAATTTTTTCGTAAGTGTTGAGATTGGATAGGTGCCCAGAAATAAATTGTCAAACAAAAACTATAAAATAGTCCAATGCATGAATGATTCTCGCATATTTTTATTGCTAAAAACAGTTTAGATGATTTTTGCTAATCAGGATGCTGATGCAAGTGAAACACATGGACCTGCTCGAATTCGAAATTCGAAGAAAAATACGGCCCTCATACAATCGATGGAGGATGTAGGTAAAACGCAGAAGGAATGCAGCCACGATATCGCGCAGAAGAAAGGCGCTAAATCAGACGATGCTCATTCTAAAAATAAGAAGCTTCCAAATTTTCTAAGTCAGAAAGGGAATTCTAATTTCCTTTCCCACTCACGAAATTTTGCATCTCCAATATGGATGCGGTCTCCTGATCCAGAAGATGTTCCATTTCCTTGTGGATTTGTCTCTCATATTGGACAACAGTTGCAGCATAGTGATGTACCTCCTACTGAAGCTGTTGCTTGCTGATATACTGAATGTGTGAAGTTAATTTGTAAGCATTGTTTTTAAATATTTTGTAAAAGAAACAAGGTAACCTATGGTTATATTTCCTATTTCTTCTGCTGTATAGTAATATTAAATAGTATCATAATAGGTTTATATAGTTGTAGTGCGATTTCATGTTTTCTCCTTTTGTAAAGAGGTATATTTTTGTTGATATACTGTAATTGGAGTGGACGACATTAAGCTCTAAATAGCTGTATGTATTTCAAAGTGCGTACTATTTTGTTAGACTTTTGGCGAATTTGCATTGTCTGTACATTTAAAAGAAATAATATTTCGCCTTTGCCATGCATAAAAAGAGATGCGGTGTCTATTTAAATTGTATTGACGTACATGAAAATTCATTTTTAGATATTTATTTACCTCTTGTGATTCTTTGGATTCATGTATGCAATGCAAGTCGTTTTATATGATACAACACCTTATTAAGGTGGAGGTATTTGCGTGTAAAGCATGAATTTTTTTTGCTTAATATTTTATCTGCGCGTTTATACATATGTGCAGTGCATCGCTTTGAGTAATTCTTTTTTGTAAGATTATAGGTAGGTTGTATAATTGGATTTTTTACTATTGATGGTGTAATATGCAAAATGCTGCTTCATTTTTGCTCATCTTGATTACTGCATTTTTCGATCTTCGAATGGGGTAAATGAATTTTGAATATTGTAGGCCATACTGTAGTATTGATGTTTCGCTGGATTCTTTCATTTTGAAAAAAAGTGATATTTTTAATCTATTATGGAAGTGGACGTTCCTTCATTTTTTTATTCGGCAGTACTTTATCTTTGTATCGCTGCTACGATGTGTGAATTCGGTATTTTGTGGGATTATTAGATGTCCTGCCCTAATTTCCATCTATGTTGCGAATTGGAGAAATCTTAAAATTTTCTGTATTCGCTGTAACAGCAATAACATGTTTTGTTATAGTTAAGGATAGATTATTGTGTCGAAGAATATTTGTAGAGAAATTTTTTGAATAAAACCTTGTTTTTTATCTTATAATTTAGGGGTGCTCAAAATATTTTCTCCTATATATGTTAAATGTGTCCAATCTTCATTCATATAAGCCGGAGAGTTAATATTGTTTCACTTCATATTTTTTTGCTGCCTTACCGTTGAATATTTTTTTGTTTCTAGAAGTAATATGCTGGAACGAAATGATATGGTAATTCATATTAGGACATTTATTTCTTTGAATTAGGAAGGTTCTGTTTTTATTTAGATTACCAATATTGCTATTCCGTTTAAAGTATTAGGTATGGGTTTTTGCAGCAGTTTATTATTATTGTCGGCGTTTCATTGAGTAGAAATGATAGATATGCTTGACAAAGAGTTGTTTATTCTTGAAGTTATTTAGTTGCCACTGTGCTCTACAATAAGTAAAAAAATGTGGGAATGAGTTTTTTGTTGCAAATGTCTAAGGATCACTAAGTTGCTGTAGTTTCTTGCTTTTGCAGTGTTTCCACCTGCTGGATTAGTTAGGCATGAGAAATCAAATGCTTTTTTTCAGCTTGGGTTTTTTCGTTCGTTTTTTAAATTTTGACTTAAATAGTGCAAAGTTATTTTAGGTTGCTCTTTGCTGAAATTTAAACGTTAATTAACGTTCTGTAGATTTATTTTGAAATTGGATGGGAATGTAATGTTCTTGCCGTTTTAATCTGAATGTTCTTTTGCATGTAGTTCTTTTTTATTCGTTACATGTATCATCTGTGTTTTTCATCATAGTCATAAATAAATACCGTATTATAATCGTTACCATTATTTTTTTTTCCGGTTTTGGAAAATGATATAATTTGCATTTCATGGTGGTTGTGTGATTACCATCTCGTCAATTGTTGTTTTCTTGTTAACTGACACTTTAGTCATTAGAGGTAGATAAGGCACGATTTGGCGGAAGTTATGTATATTCATTCATATCTATAACAATACCTAGGCTATGTTTTTATTTTTTTTCCGCGAGGTATTAGTAAGAATTATTCTTTTCTTTGCGTGGAAGCATTAAGATTTTGTACCTTTTTTTCTTACGTTTCTGTATGATTTTTTCACTTCTTTGATAGTGTTTTATCTATTGCTTTTTGATGCATATGACGATTCAATATCAAATGTGTTTTTTTTTTGACGAAATGCATCTGTTTGTCTTCTATTAGCTTTTCATGACTTCGCATGAATTAATTTTTGTTGCTGAGGTTGGTTGCCTTCCCTTGAATTTTACGCTATAAACTATTAAGCATTGTATCAAAATTCGTCAAACAAGGGTTTCCGCATGAAATAAGAATTCTTTTGATTGATCATAATGTTGATTAGTCTTGTTAAGGTGATTTGAAATTCAATTTCCGAATGCATGGTTGCCACGATATTTCTCGTATGTAGATTGCGTTGTGAAAAGTAGTCTTCGTAATCAGGTTTACGTTGTTGAGCGCAAGAAAAATTTTTCTGCGCGCTTGACTGGAATGGAGAAGCCCAAATTTTATCAGTGCAGCTAATATGTATTGTGTTTAAAGTCGTAGTTGTCATCCGTATTTGAGCAATTAGAAAACTTCAGTTTTGTAGCTCGTTTGGAAGTTGTAGAGAAATGATTCAAGCATTTTTGGTTTCTGTCAATAAATCTAATCCAATGGGCAAGCTTTCTTTACGTTTGTATTTTCGGGGGTTATACAATTAAATTGTAAAGAATAATAACATCTAGGTTATTTTTGATTGGAATGGGGGCAGCGGATTTTCGAACCTTGTTTGTTAGATATGGATTTAAAAAATCAAATGAACTATTAGAATTACGTAGTGTTACTTAAATGTAGGCCTTCCGATGAGTGGTATAGTGGATTTTTTGTTAAGATATGAGATAAGACCGCTTTGCTTTGACTATCTAATTATATTCGGGCAATTGGGCTTTCTTCAAAGCCACAAAGAAATACGTCATCGCTCTACGTAGTTGATTTGGTTTGTGTTAAAATTCATTTCGGGTTTAGCAGATAAATGTATTTCTTGGTAAGATGGAAAAACGGAAAACAATCGCTGGTAAGATACGAACTTTTTAAGAAAAAATTACCAAAGGCTTTTTTACGTTGGTATGAAGGGATAAATAAAAAATCAATTTTAAATACCTTCTTTGCACGACTGCACGCCACAACAATAAATACAAAGAATTGTAATTCTTTTGAATGGAATTGTTTTCAGAAGTGTTATACCAATTCATGCTAAAATTCAAAATAAATATTCATCCCTTTCATGCGCACTGTATACCGCTCTATACGTTATAGTAATTACAATGCAACTATCATTGAATTTCGTAACACGCAGCTACTCTCAGCAGAAGTCGAGAAAGAAGCCTGTGTAGCAGCAGTTGGAACATGTAAGCAACACCCAGGTGACGTAATAAATTCTGCCGCTAGTAGGCATTGCTTCTAACAGGAGATAAAAATTTGCAAATGAGCATTGCCTTGGGTACCTTCCTGATGCACCAGTAAGATATGTCCCGATAGTTGCAACCACGTAAGTAAAGATAGAGTCACTTCACTGTAAACGGCAACGTAGAGCTAGCTGCTTGCTGAAGTTTCACGGGATTATAGTTCTCTGAACGGTGAAGTTCATGACTTTCATTGCAACTTCAACGGCAAAAAACAGAAGGGCGGATAGATAGAATGCGAAAGGTGGGGGACGCGTGCGACATCACTAATACTTCGTTGCGAGCACTTGAGTCGTGAATTTTTAGTCATTTCCCCCTTAAAAAATGCTTCTGTGTAGTTTTTAAATAAAAGTTCACGGTATCAACCGCGTAATTGCCCTTAGACAAGAAGAGGTGAAAATTTGAACAAAAGTCATATTAGTGAATTTTTTTGCAACAATTACCCACCTAGTTACTTTTCTGTTCGCGTCTTCGATAGTCATAAGTACATTCATGCAACATTGCTTTATGTAAGAAATTTTATTGTTATTCTTGCTTGAATTATCTTGATTAAATATATATATAAAATAGGTAATACATTTAAGATTGCAGCAACATAAGAAGCCATTTTTATAGTTTTTCTTAAAATAAAGGTAGGCAAGGATATTTATGTGCTGCATGAATGTAGGTTCGAGTTGGTTGTTGTTTATCGGAATTTGCAAATAATCAGTAGACCCACGTCAAACTGCCCACAACCTGTAGGCTTTTAGTGCGTAGGCAAATGCATGAATATACGTGACTCAATTGTATTGCTAAGTTTCACATTGTATCTAAGTATCTATATCAGTTTTCCGTTATATGTCTACTTTCTAAATATTTTTCTTGAAATATATTTTTCCTTGAATTATAACAGTTTCATAATAGAAAACAAGGCAATAAGACGCATTTTGTTTACAGCAATTTTACTGCATTCTCAGTGACTTTGTAACTAGTCTTAATATTTTTAATGTATAGCTAATAACGTAATAATCCTCTTTACCTTGTCCTAGTTTTGTCATCATCTCTTATAGCATTTTTATTTTAAACGTGGTTCTTTATAAAAAAATTTTGTCTATATTCATTGAAATGCGCTTCTCTATCGCTCTAGATAAGAAAGTTTGGGAGCATTCCCCATCACATTTTGTAATACGAGAATTTCAAAAAGGACTAAGCGTTATGCTATGGCTCTCCAAGGATTTCCAGCTTAATGAAGCGTGATAAATTTGATATTAACATCAAGATTTAGCTACAGAAATTATTTCTAATTATCACGCTATAGGAGTTAAATCTAAATCGATCTAAAGCGTGCGTTCTGAAATGTCTCTACATATATGCATGGGTAAAAAGTCTATTACAATATAGTGTAAATTCGGTCACCCTAATATTTTAGAAGTTTCATTCATTCTTGGATACCTACAAACAATTTCCAATTGGTTTTCTTTCGTGTTTTATAATCAGTGCAATATTATTTTTGTGGTATTTATAATACTAAAATATGGCAAGTAGGGTAAATATACTTCAACACAACGAGTTAACAGCGTTGCGAAATGTTTTAACTAGTGGAAAATTTACTGAAAATTTATGGGGAAAGGAACAAAGAGAGGTCCTGAATCCCCCAATGCCAAGAGTAGATGATTTTCTTTCTATAGAGCTGGAGGATGAAATTTTGCGCCGACTACATGATTTGCGTTTCAATGAGGGGAGCTCTGCGTATTCTACAATTCCGCAGAATGAAAATTGGTGGAAGTATGGATTAAGCTCTTCACCATCACTTCAATCTGATCAAAATGTTGGTATTTCAATGATTGGAAAAGAAGATATCCCAGGTGCTGCTCATCTACAGTTGAAAGGTCACCCTTCTAGGATAGTTCCCCATTTCATTCCTGAAATGAAAGGTAAAACAGTTGCTAAGCACTCCAATGCAAACCAGATTAAAATAACTTTATCTGATGGAAGTACTGGATCATCTTTAACTTCAAATAACGTTCATTCGGTAGGTAAAGAAAATCCTAAATCGTTAGGTGCACTAGATTGCTTCTACTACTCTCCTGCTTTTCCATCTAATTACAACGATTCAGTTATTATGTCTGATAATTTAATCCCTTCTCAAATCACCCGGGATTCAGAAAGTGATAGCACTCCCTCGATTGAACAATCTTCGAGTTATTACGATCATGTTGCCGCTCAGTTGTTTGGAAAAGCCCAAGAAATTGTTAAAGCATTAACTTTTGATGTTGAGCAAGCGGGGAACAATTGCCCAAAGGATGCTGTCGTGGAGATCTTAAAAACTGCGATGCTTTTGTTAGGCTCGCCGGAATTGTGTCACACTCAAAATACCGAAAAAAATTGTGTTAAAGGTCAGTGGTTTGTCCTAATTGTGTATGATATCTCTGTTTGATATTTATGGTTTTCTAGTTTGTTTTGTATTTTTCTGTAGTCAATGGCTTCATTTATTTCTGCCTATGACAAGGTTGTCATAGTACTGGCCTATAGTACTAGTAAATAATTTGACTTATTTGTTGCTCTATAATGTAATAGAAATGCGTTTGACGGAGATTCGCCTGCTTCTAGTATTTAGTTTGAAGTATATTTTAAGATTAGAACATCTTGTATTCTGTGAATGAATGACAGGCATTGGTGGTCCAAATTTCTCTGCTCCCACAATGCTTGCTCATCCCGATGAATTCAAAAATCCTAGTAGCTTCTTGAAAATTTACGGTGATCCACTCTGTGGCCAAACCGGTAGTAGTGGAGGTGCCAGTCCAATCAAGAATCAAGGAGGTAACTGGGTTTGTTGTCATTGTTCCAATATCAATTTCCCTCGTAGGTTCCGCTGTAACAAATGCAATGAATTTCGTGATTCGAATGGTGATGAAATTGTTTCAGAATATGCAAAATTAGTTTACCGGCATCATCTTCATTCTTATCGATCTTTAACTTCTAAGCGTGGTGTGGAAGGCTATCTTCGTCGCTATAGTAGCGGTAACCACTCCGCATATGCAAAAAATTTAGTAAAACAAGTGAACTCCAGAAATACAAACTTTTTTAACCGAGAGAATACTTCTCTTATAGTGAATGATAATGAATTTGCGTCTGTAAGTAATTAGCTTCCTTTTGTTTGAAAAACTGCAAGGAATCATGGGTTCAATAAGTAATGTGGTATATATATATGGTTTTCAAGGGTTGATAGGACTTGTGCATTTGCCTTTTTTTTCGTTTTTTTTTGTTCTCTTTTGATATTAACTTTTATCCCGATTGAGGCTACTTTTGACTCGAATTTCTTTAAACATATACACTTGTGATGTATAGAATAACTACAATTTCGATGGATCAACCGATTTAACTGAAATATTCTTTTTTTGTTTCACAGAAAAAGATTATAGGAACGATCGTAATTAATCTCTTTACTTTTTTAGGCGAGGTAGCGCAATGATAGGCATATATATGTTTTTTGTCTCGGCTACATGCAAGTATATTTAACTTAGTAAATTTTCAAAACGAAGGTAGTAGGGTTGTTTGGTCGTGTTGCTATTCTTTTTTAATTTTACTTTTTTTTTTACAAAGGAGAGGGTTGTATTATTATGCTAGTATTCAGATATGCTGAATTTGTATTTTTTTCCCGATATTTTGACCCTCTTCTAACGCGTTACTTTCTGATATGCAAGTAGTATATCCACTGTTATTTTTAACAATACGTACTGTATCAATAAATTGGTATTTCTTTGCTAATAACGAATTAAGGGTATATGGAACTTTTTGGTATATGCATAAATGTTTACTGGTCAAATTGAAGTTGCGTTTAATTGCTGAGTCATTTTTGAATGAATGGCTGATACATTTTGCTGGTATGGTATTGAAATTACTCGTTGCATTCAAGTTTTATTCTGCTCAAATGTACAATTGAAGTAAGTGGAGCGGCCTCGCACTTTTACAATCGCAACTTAAGAATTTCAGGTTCTGCCTGCAATTCTTCTGCAAATTAAATTGTTGAACTTTTGTGATATTGCCAACAGTATAGATTTGTGTAGGCTTGTATTTGGCATTTCAAATATAATTCTATTGTGAAAGAAGTGTGTACTGTTTGTGGCAATGACTTTTGATCTGTTTTCCTCTTTTCGGTTTGCCTTTGGGAATAAATTAATATGTTGCAAGTATTTTGTTGTTTATTTTGAGGTTTTCATGGTGGTCGTAATAGTTTGCTTTCTTTATTGATATAGCACTGTTTGGATTATTCGACATTAGCACTAAGCCGTGGAGAGTGGTTTTTCACGTGTAGGTGGCGTATAGATGCTCTTTTTGGAGCGACGATACATTCTTTTGGCGTAGATATCGAACTGGATATGTTTTAAATATCGTATATTTGTCTTGTTATTTTGAATAAATTTGCTTTTAAATTGTTGTACGAATTATGTAATATAATTTACAAGGATGACATTGTTAAAAAATTTATTTTCACCAACACAATCGCTTCCCGTTTGTATTGGGCATCGTAGATGGTTACTTGGGCTGTCAGAAGAGGGTCAAATCTTTCATTTCGCCGCATTTTATTAAAGTTTATACATCTCTCGCACACACGTCGATGTTAAAAAAAAAGAGTGCAATTTGACAAAGTTTACTTTTAACCAGAGATTAGAGGTAGTGTTTTCGCCATTCACTTGCGGTAAGACACGAAATGGTGTGCACAGCAAAGAGTTTGTATTTATAAAAGCTAATAATGCCTTGGCAGCAAATTCCCTCATTTCACAAGAATTCTATCGGTTAAGTGCGTTGATATTTTTTTGAATTTGATCACGTATCGATAGTGAAGCAAAGGCGTAAGATTAATCTTTTTTATTGCGTAAATCACTTTCCGGTTAAGTTTAGAATTAGAGCAACGGGCACTAGTTTTTAATTTTATGGAATCAAAAGTAAACAAGCACTCCTAGATTGATTGATAGGGATTTTTCGTGGCTCCATCATACAGATTTCACCAAACTACAATTGTGCAGCGTCAAAACTAAAAATGTATTTCCATGATATTAGCGTCACGAAGACTTTTCTATGATTTGTATAGTGTGTAAGGGATTTTCAACCGTTCAAAGTGTATTTGTTTAATTTCTTACGAGACGTGTTGCACACATACTACTCACGAAGAAGTACGGTAACTTGACAACTCCCACTATCCATTGAGCAAACTTAAAAAATTAAAAATGTTCCTACTATAATAAAAGCCCTTTGTTCACGACTGGATTTTATTAAAATCTCATCTCTTTTAGCGAGCAATAGTCTTTCTTTAAATCGGATTGAATTCTTTCTTAAATACTTTTACACATCTGTTCAAGGAAAATTAAAAGCGTTTTAATTTGGAGAAGCTATCATATATCCCCATATACATTTCTAAAAGAAATAGGCTACCAAATAATTTTATTCAACAGAAGAAAAATTTGTGGGCCGTCGATGCTTTTCAGAGAATGTATACCACACATCATCTATATTTTCTTCCTCTATATCAGAACCATTCGGTGTAAAACTACAATCTGATTCTTCAAAACTGTAGCGAACTTCCTTTGCAGATCTAATCAATGAAGAAAAAAAAACACATCCATAGAAAAAATAGCACACGACAATTGGAAGATGGGGAGGGGTTTGATCACACTACAACTAAAAGAGTGTAAGTACCTCGCATGGTATTGATCGGATATGATTTTATGCAGCTCCTTGAGATTTTCAGCCTCCATCCATACTTGGCTATAGCAACACGAAACGAGAGAGAAGAAGCGGCACTTTTCTATATATTTTGTAATATATCAAAATATAACCCTTTTTAAACTCTCAAAATGGCATTTTTTTTGAAAAAAGTTTCACTGACCGTAACTTGAGAACATTTACACATTTTTTTTCAATTCTTTGCCTAAGAATATCCCGAATTTCGTTTCCTACGCGATCAGAATGGCGTCGCTGGAAAAGAGGGCTCTAAGTACATAAAAATAAAACAAATTTACATTTTTCATTTCACTTTTACACGAATGTGGGTTCACAACCGGATCCTATATTTACCCCTCACAAGACCACAAAAGAATGCATCTAAATGAATACAAAAATCTCACTGCTGCAGAATCTTGTATGAGGGAAGAATCTGTAGCCAAACCTTCCGGTGTATTCATCACAGATAATAATTTCTTCAATAAATTTTGTCGAGCACCTGACATTCATAATAAGAAAATGGGCCAGTGTACTTCACTCTGTAATTCTTCGGATTAAGATGAAATAAAAATCGTTAAACATGTTTTTTTTCACATTATATCCACATGTTTTCTTTTCTGTGTAAAACACACTTACGATAGCATAATTGACCAAACATACAAAGTTCACTGAGCTGCATCTGAATTTAAAAAAAGCACACAATTTTTCAAACAAAATAATAAAAAAAGGAGGGAGTAGAGTACAAATATATAATAAAACCAGAGAGAATCCTCAAACGTGAAGAAAAGAAAAGGTTGTTTCTCCAAAGAGCGATTTTTTATCATTTTTATTAAGAGCTATAAAGAAAACATTTTTTCAGCTGTATATAAAAAAAAAAGTTTAGACAGCTATTAGATAGCTCTACGCTATCCTTCCTAAACATACACCAAAAAAAAGTGGTAGGGCTAACATTTTCTATTTCTTCTCAATGAAACATCACCTTCTTCTCCTCCTCTCCCTTTTACAAAAAACATCTTCACTCCCTCTCTTTCTGAAAGCTCTGACCCTAAACCCCCCTATAGTGTAAGACTGACAGAGGAGATATTTTTGTCCATTCCAAAACAATTTTTCATCAACGTTCTTGGATCAACGCCGTTACTTTCTGTAGGCTTTAAATTTTGTAATAATTCACGAGAATGGGTATCAAGTTCAAGTACATCCAGAGAGGAAAAATTTCCAGTTTGTTCAATGTAAGATTGCGCTCTGAAATAGTTACAAAGAAATATATATAAAAACACTCAAAATAAAGTATCTAAAAATAAATTTAATCCTTTCCATGCCTTGTAGAGAGTGACGTAGGCACAGGAAGGTAATTCGATTTCTTTAAAAAACAAAATGTCTTTACATTCCCATGAATCAAAAATTTTTATTTTCTCTTCAAAAATAAAAAACAAACCGAATAGAATACATAAGGAGGATAATCTCCCAATTCATCAGAGATGCAAACATGTTACATATTTTCCCCCCCTCCCTCTTCAAAAAAAAATAATATAAAATAGCCACATAAAACAGTTTCTCTTCTCAAAAGTTTTTATTCTAGTGTAAAAAAAACGATTTCCAATTAAATGTGATATTTATACAATGAAACAGAATTATTTTTCATGTAAACACATTTTTTAAAAACAAAATTTATAAACTACCCTCTCGTCTTAGATTTTTTTGAACAGGATCGATCTTCATATCTATGAGGAAAAAGTCACTCTTCTCCCAATGCTTCCTTCACTTGCTTCCTTCTCTTCGTCTCTACCTGATTTCTTTCTTCTTTGCCCATTTCTTCATCTCTCATCCAATTATCACCTTCTCTCTCTCACATCCAATTATCACCTTCTCTCTCTCTCTCTCATCCAATTATCACCTTCTCTCTCTCACATCCAATTCTCTCCTCCCTCCCCCCTCTCACATCCCTCCCACACCCAATTACCTCCTACTCCCCTCCCTCCCACACCCAATTACCTCCTACTCCCCTCCCTCTCCTCTCTTTCTCCCTCTCCTCTCTCTCCCCCTTCTCTCAGAATTTCCCTCCCCCTTCACAACCGTGGAGGTGTGAGATTCATGGAAAGCCTTGTATCAGAAGAAAAACGAGTGTCGGTGGTTTCATCAGCGGAAGAAGGATCCATAGTAAAGAGAGAGGAGGCCATTTTGGGACTCGAGTGAGACGTAGTACATGCGGAAAAGGAGGAAGAATTTGGAATAATGCATTCTGTAGAGTGTAAAGAAGTGGAAAATGAGGGTAGAGGTTCCGTCTCAGGTTTAGAAGCCTTTATATTTTGTAGAAATAGAGGAATATCTGAGGAGGTAGCCTGTAGAGGAGAGTCACCCAGGAATTTAAAGGAGGGAGGATTGGGTCGAGAGGGTTGGTGTGTATGAGAAGTATACTCTGAAGAAGTAAAGGTTTTGGGTGTACTTCGTGTGCGTCGCAGGGGAGAAATTACAGGGAGGGGTAAAGTCTCCACTGAAGGAATGTTCAAGGGGGCAGAGATGAGGGAGGGGGGAGCGCAGGGAGAGGGTATAGGAGGCGAAATGTTTATGGGAGGCACTTCAAGTGCGAGGGAAGGAAGATGTTTTTGTTCAAATACATTGAGGGGGGACTCGTTGAGTTTGGTAGAATAAGCAAGAGAGGAGGGTGTAGAAAAAAGGGAATGTTTCTCAACAGTAGGTAAAGGCAAACTCTTTTGTTCTTGGTTCATAGGGGGGGAGGGACTACCTTCAATCGAGGCAGGGAGAAGTCTAAAGGAACCCTCCAAATCCGTTGTAGTATTCCCCACAGGGAGAGTAGCTGAAGAAGAGGGGGGTGTAATTCCTTTGCCTATAGATGCCCACCAGCCTTGAGGAGAAACGCGATCGGATCCATTCTTTTGCCATACCCAAGAAATGCCCTCCACCGACTCTCTATTTGACCCCTTTTGCCCCTCTTCTTTGACAATTTCATCTTCTAAATGACCAGAAGGGGGTTTCACTGTAGAATTGGAGGTGGCGGAGGGAAGGGAGGGAGGAGGGGTAGAAAGAAGCGTGAATGCCTCACCTCCCCTCTGACGAATAATTTCAGAACGATGGAAAGAAGATGTATCCATTCCTGTGGTAACCAAAGGTCCATAAAAGGAATTCTGTTCATCTAATAATTCTTTCTGTACAGAGAGATCACCCCCCTCCTTGTGGGAAGATTGAAAACTCGCAGAGGGTGGATAAAGTGGGCTATATTTAAAACGATGCATACCTGAAAAAAAGAGGAGAAATTTTATTTAAATAAAAAAAAGAGGGTAGAGGAAAGCGTTGTAATTTTTGTGGATGTACATACAAACGTATTTCATTAGGGAGAGAAGAAGACCAAAAAATTTTTTTTTTAAAAAGAAGTATATTTTAAAATAAATGTAATAGATGAGGAAGAGGGGCAACCCAATTAAAAATAAAAAATGAGAGATGAGGAAAAGAATAGAAAAAAAAATAAAATTAAGAAAAATGAGAAACTAAGGTAAATAAAAAACTTTTTAAAAATGAAAAAATTAGGTTAAGAGAAAGAAAGAAGAAAAAAAAAAGAAATAAAATTAAGAAAAATGAGAACCTTAGGTAAATAAAAAAATTATAAAAAAAGAAAAAATTAGGTTAAAATTATAAAAAAAAAACCATCGTCATATACACCCACCAGAAACAGAAGAAGTGGTAGTCATATGTGTAGCGCGTCCAATTTTGGTGGGGGAGGAGAGATTTTCAGAAGGGGGGGCATATCCCTTCCAATCATTAACCAAAGCTGTATGAATGACAGGGGAGGAAAGAGGGGAGGCAGCTGCGGAAGTTGCCCCCTCAAGGGAAGAAACAGATGTTTGTCCATCCGTTTCATCGGCTGTACGTTTATGTGTAGAAGCTGAGACACGAATTTCAATGAAGGCTGAAGAGGTGTCGGCTATTTTTGTACGAGGAGTAATTCGAGGATGTTTTAAAGTATCGACAGCGCCCTCCTCTCGTATGTTTATTCCTTCCTTTGGAGAGGGAGGGGCCCCCCTCCTTTCTTTTGTTTCATCTTTAGAAGAAAGAGACGCTTCCATAGGTCGCATAGAAAGAGAAAGAAATCTCTGAGGCTCAGTGGTATCACTCACAGGAGAGAGGGAGGAGGTGCCCTCCCCCACAGCGATAGCCCCTCCTCGTTTTTTGATGGCACCTCGCTCGCGGGGGCGGGGGAAACGTGGACTGGGGGTCATTCCTCCCTTCAAGGGGCGACGCGCCGCCATCGTAAGGCGAGAGGGAAGCTCTAGAGCGACAGTGGCCCCCCTTTCTTCTCCTTCTGTACTGAGTTTCCTCCCCCCCGGGGGGGTAGTGCCATAGCTCATTCCATTCGAGAGTCGAGATGTTACCCCTCTCGTTTCTTTTTGAATATAACGATGGGTGAGAGATTGCGCTTTAAAAGTAGAGAATCCTCCCCCTCGTCGAGCAAGCCGTGCATTGGGGGAGAGTAGATCGCCCTTATTTCCTCCCTCTTGCTCACGTGTATGTACACGTCTGGACGTACGCTCCTTTGCAAGGGGGGAGTCTTCCGGAGAAGAGGTAAGCGGTGCTGTTCGGGTAGGGGGCGAGGGGGGGGCAACCTCCA
>JADAQX010000586.1:0-32927 GCA_015476325.1 Cardiosporidium cionae
AAAAGGGAAAATTTTTGATTTTGTTTTATTCCAAGTGGTATAGTTTTGATTCGGGAACACGTGTGCAGCAGAGAAGAAGGTGATTATTTTTAATCTCTTCTACGCAAGCACTTTGGCTATATACTGTATTCGGATAGAGAAAATACTATACAAAGAGATAAAAACACTTTGTGCTTCCATTTCTTTACATGTTTAACTTTCAAGGTGCATTGGCTGCAAAACGAAGCGCTGTGCTTTTATTTGCATTGTATATTGCGCATTCATCCTTAACATTATAAATGTCACAATGCTGCTAAATCTTCATTTACCATTTTTATTACATGGCAGATTTCCCCAATGTGCCAATAATCGGCTTGACTGCTTCTGCTACGGTTGCTATAGTAGAAGACGTCGTCGCACAATTAGGAATGCTTAAGCCCGTAGTTTTTCAGCGTTCGTTTAATCGTCCTAATATTCGGTTAGAGAATGTGACGAGCAGGAATAGATATGCATGCCTGTATACATGTGTATGGAAATCGAAGAAATACTGTTAGAAATGGACAAAGTTAATACTTTCATATTGTAGTTTGATATTTTTCTATTCTTGAAAAAAATACTTTGTATGTATCGCACAAGAGGGGACTGTTCTGTACGTTTTGCCAAGGAAAACTTAGCAAGAATTGTGTGAGATCACTTTGGCTAATTTAGTGGAGTGTTCGGCGACTTCTTTGTCGCAGTGACCGCTATTTTACTGTTTATTTGTACTGAAAGCTGCAGCGTGTAAATACGCGATAGTGTCCAATGGGAAATCTCATAGTGGAAAGAAACGATAGGTATAATTTCCTACATGTGTATACTATTTGCTATTGTTCTAGATATGAGCTTCGTATGAAATCCAAAATTCGAATTAATGAAGATGTTGCTGCGTTGATAAAGAAGGAATTTAAAGATGTTTCTGGAATTGTATATTGGTGAGTGGAAGGAAATTATGTTTCAGAAGTTTCTCTGAAAAAAGCAGCATCCAATCGCGTCAAGTTGCTGGATATAATCCACATTTCACCTTTTTTATGGCCATGCTAAGGAAATTTCTGCTTTAGTATAGTTTTTTTTACCTGAAATATATCAAAAATGTTGGCATTATAAAATTATAAATGCGGGGCTACTTACATTCTATTTGGTTTTATATCACACACATTTTCTTAAAATTAAAGAGGCTTTCAAATATATGCAAGAATGTGTTTTTTACACCGGTGTTGAATATCTCTATGCCAAACCGTATTCTTTTCTAATATTGCTAACATAAATATCTTATAACACTCTTCTATGCGTAGTTCAAGTTTTGAAAGTTTTTTATTGAGCGGTATATTTTTGATGCACTTCCCTGTTTTTATATGTATGCAGTTTTAGTAAGCGAGAATGCGAGAAAATGGTGGAAACACTTCTGGAAAAAGGATTAAAAGCTGCTTTTTATCATGCGGATGTAGTTGCTGATAAGAGAGAAGAAGTTCAGCGAGATTGGATGAACGATGATATTCAGGTCTGTAATTTTATTGCGTCTTGCATAAAAATTTATTGGAATGAAGTGTTTAGTGGGTGAGAAAACTTTAAAGTAGAGTTATTCTTAATTTCTATCATACCCAATATGCATTAATCATTTTTCTACAAAATCTTTGTTTTGGTAATGAAAATTATTTAATATGTTGCATTCAATGTACATATGAGATTACTTTCTGGCGAATGCATGAGTATAATTAGGTTATTGTAGCCACTGTTGCTTTTGGAATGGGAATAAACAAGAAAAATGTTCGATTTGTAATACATTCTGCCATGCCAAAATCTTTGGAAAATTTTTATCAAGTACGTTGCTAACAAGAATTTCTGTTTCTTGAAATGCTAAAAATATTGGTAACCATTTGTTAAAGTTTTTGCGTTATTTTAAACATTTAAACTTTTTATTTGACCTCGTCTCTAATTTTTGAAACTCTTTAACCCTTTCGCTACTTCCTGTAACTCTTCGTCTAATCACTACTCTACTTTGTAGAACTCTATTTTACTGCATTATAATCTTGTGGTTATAAACTTTTCAATTATTTTACGATGGTTTTCGAAAACAATGAAGCAAAATGGCCATTTAAGTAACCCCAATAGGAGGAATTCCTCTCTTACAATATGCCTATTTTGATGTGTTATACACACACGTCCCGGATATATTTCTGCTATATCTAAACGTTTTACTTGCTGCTTGTACAGCTGTATGCATACTATTTTCCTCTGTTTCTTCATACTTATTTCCATAGGTGCATTCTACGTGGATAGTCCTTTTAATTTTGTTGCACAGGAATCAGGTCGGGGTGGACGTGATGGAATAGAGGCTAAGTCTATCCTATTTTATGACTATAATGACAAACAGCGGCAGAACCATTTGATACAAGTTGCAGAGTAAGTTTTTTTTTCTGCTGCGTATTATCGTGTTAGGGAAATTTCGGAGATTTTGCATGCGCAGGGAGTGTTGTAGAGAAGTACTTCTTCTGTTTGTTACGAAGGTCGGAATCTGTCTTAACTTCGCATCGAAAGGATCAAAAGAAAAAAAATGAAGTCAATTTATTGGCAATGGTAACTTTTTGTGAAGAAAAAATTGAATGTCGAAGGAAGACCATTCTAAGGGTGAGATTTGCCTTTTGTATTTTGTATGAGAACATTTATCGCAGTTGTTGCGTTGTAGAGTTGACCTGTAATCTCTCCTAAATGCGCATAGAAAGCTGCTTTCTTTAATCTCTTTGCTCTCTTCCTCCATCAATGTGTGCAGCATTTTGGGGAGGAGTTTGAGGGAACATGCGATGTTCAATGTGACAATTGTCAGAAGAGAGAATTGTATCCTGTTATCACTAGGCCGTGCCGTGAAGCTATCGAAAAGGTTAATGCAAAACTAAGTAAATGCTACGGTACAATTCCTACGCTTCACAATGCCTTTACTCTCTCTTACGATGTGCGCGTTGTGTGCAAAAATTGCGAATGCAATGAAGTATCCATATTTCTTGTATGCTTATAAATTATTAGTATTCTCAAATTTCATGTGCGCTGAAGGTCATAGCCTTTATAAGAGAATGCAAAAAGAAGCGTTTAGACAATGGCCTCACTTTAATTGCTCTGAGAGGTGCCCTGTTAGGTAAGAAATCCAAGCGATTACAGCACATGGAAAAAATATCGTATTACAATTCTTTTCGAAAAGATAACTGGTCCATGGAAGAGACGGACCAGCTTTTACATCAAATGATCATTCATCAGGTTTGGCTCAATATTGTACACATGCTTTAAAAATGCAGAGTGATTCTGCAGCGTTATAAATTTTATGTGCTGCAATAGAAGGGCATCTCTCTTTAGAAAAAATAGCAGGGGAATTCTAAACAGCGGGCGCATGTAATAGCCATACCAACGTATTTTTGATTCTTTTAATTTTTAAACGCATTCGCATTTCTTTTTAAGCACTTGGGCAATTTTATTCATAATGCTATTAAGCGAGGCAGTTTTTACAATTTTTGCTTTTTCAAAATTAATATGGGCTTTTCTGAGAATGCTTTTCTTTGTAATATGCCATTTCTGACTAATTACATAGTATTGTTCATTGTATCTCTTCTCTAAATTTCTTTCTTTTGTTTTAGATTCTCTATGAAAAATGTGTATCGTCTCAAAATATGTTTGGGGCGTTTACTGCATACGTAGATCTTGGAAGTGCTGTCAATCAGTATTCTTTGAAAGAAATCCAATTTTTGGACACTTCTTTGAGAAATGCGACTTTCTCGTCAAAATTTTGTAAGAAATCTTCAATACAAGAAACCAATTTTGTGGCATCCTGTCCTTCTATGCAACATCTCTCTTTTCCCGCAACGAAAAGAGTTGACACGGTGCATCCTTTAAAAAGTCCAAGTGGCTTTGAGGCTATCACTACTTCCAATGAAACCATTTCAATTAAGAAAAGGCATGCGAAGATTCCTATTTACAAAGAAGAAATGGGCGTTGCGTGTTCGTCTAAGCATCTAAAGCGCTGCTTTTCTGACCAAATTTCATCAAGTATAGAAGCTATATAACGAATAACATGTCGTATCTCCATTTACTTTCACATGAAACAAAAGCGATTTTGTTTATTTTTGCTATGTTTATCCTATGGTACTTATTTTATTTATCTTTTAATTTGAATTCAAACCTTTGGTATCTCTTTTCGAGAGAGAATTGACTTTCTTAATGCATCCTTTCAGTCTGCTGAAAATACCGTTTATATTATCAAACTGTTTATAATTTTTAATATATTCACTATTTTCAGAAATATTTGAAGAAAGCAGAAGTTCAAATGTCCCCACTGCCAGCGTGTCTCCTCTATCTCTTTCTTTGAAAATCTCTTTAAAAGGCATATTAAATGATTTGAGAAAATTACTTGCAAGGGAATATAATATAAAAAATGCCTCCTCTATTGTCTCAATTGAAGGGATTGACGAAATGGTATTCTTCATGCTTAATTATGCACGCATAACTAATGATAGGAGACTTTTTCTAATTGCTTAAAATATCAAACTTTTCTGTAGTTTTTTATTTTTTTTTCATATTTTCCGATATTTGTGCTAGGTAAAGCATCTTCCTACAACTATGCATAGCCTCAGAGTGAGAAATATCAAAACAATGAATACAACCTCCAAGGTAATTTTATTAGGAAGACATTCAAATACAGTACTCTGTGATTTCAGTTTAAGTATTTGATCATTATGCATTATATCAATAAATCGGCAATTGTATGCAAAGCAATGCATTGGCTAACGCTTTTCTAGACTTGGTTTCCAAATTACTGCATCCTTCCGTACATTTTATGAATGGATTTACTTTTTCAGATCGATCGCTATGGTCGAAGAATGATTGAGAAAATTAGGGAATTTTTGTTGGAAAATAACATGTCGCAGTTTGTTGAAGGTTATACAGCATTCGAATAAGATGTAGCCTTTTGTATGCTGATGTTTGAAAGTATCATAAGAGTTATATTATACTTTTCCTAAGTTATTCCTAAATTAAGCCTTTTTGTGCATACCATGTTTTTTCAGAAGAGTGCATTGGCGGTCTTCCTGCACAACACACTGCGATCACTCCACGTTTACAGGAAGACTATGTCTACTTAGGAGGATTGCAATCACACCATAACAGTGAAAATTTAAAACAGGTTAAAGATATTGATTAAATTACTTCTCTTTTCATTAGAAATATTCCGATGGAATAAGCAAATAAAAGAAAAGTTTTACGCTCTCTATCCTGTTACTTTTATAGAATCAAGGACAGAGGGAAGAAATACGATCAATCCAATCATCGAATATCCAGAATAAAAATTATGATTACAACATTCAACGAGTCGGCCAGTTAGGTGAGATTATAGTGTACAAAGGTTTTACGTCATGTAAAGTGTATTTACGTAAGTTATTTCCGCAATGACTTATTTTTTGACCTGGTTAACATTACCCATTGATTTTGTTATGATCTAGCATTTCTTTGATCAATGCATTTTCATGATAGTATTGTGGATTTTTTTCAACTTGGCAAGGAATTCACTAGTTTGCAATTTGTTTTCTTTAGTTTATGTTAGTACTAGTTTTCTACCTTTTTATGTATGCCAAAATACTTGAAGCATTTTTTTATATTTTATCAGGAAATTCTAACCCATTGCGGAGCAACTTCAGCACTACTGAACCTTCATTGAAGCAGTCAATGTATCCCTCAGAATGTGATGATGATCTCATGGATATTTTGAGGGCCATTAACATGTAGAAAACGTGAATATTTTCTTTATAATATCTACGGTGTTGGAAGCATTTCGACTGTTATACAGAGGAAATACCTCGATAATTGTTTGCAATCAAAGGGGGGGCTTTGCATTACTTATTTTAATTACAAAAATTATTTATGGATATGATTTAAGCGATAGAATTTAATTGCAAATTGTGACATGCTACTCTAATTTATTGTGATATCACCCTCGTTCAAAACAATGCTGAAAATTTACAGAAAAATCTCTCACTTTCCCACCTTTTAGCTGATTCCAACTTTGCGCGAATTTAGTAAATCTCTTGCTGCTTATTTTCAAATAGAATGGGTCTCTGCCTATTACCGCTCTTATGCATCAGGCTAAAGAACTTCATGGTTTCTTCGGTGAAAGATGGAATGCAATTGAAATAAAAGCACTCCTCTAGTTGCATAGGAAAATGAAAATTTCAGCATTCTCTTGCAGTAGTTTACTATTGTAGACATAATGTTTTGCATTTCGTAGAATATTGAGCAATTTCAAAAACGTTTCTTCCTCTCGCTATCTTTTTCCCAAACAACTGTGTGACGTATGCGAAGCTTCCTTACGTAGGGAATACTTGGGGCTATTCGGGACAGTTTTTGCGCGGTGGAACAGCATTCCATACTACATTCAAAACTGGGTGGCATCTCCAATATTTTTGCGCTTTGATTTTGTTCTATTCTCGGATTTAAAGTTTAGGGAGCAAACGTTAGACCGCTCATTGATGCCGTTCTCAATAGAAGTTGAACATATTTTGTCATGCTTCTTCTTAAGTCAACAGTTGGTAGTAATTTTCGAGTGGTTTTTTGTTCTTCTTCCTTTGATTTCAATATTTCCGTTTGTCGTTCTGTTGTTATGAAAATGGCACAAGGACCGAAGAAGCTTAAATCTTCAGGGCGACCAGCCCATTCTAATCGGAAGAACGCACCGCGGCCATCGCTTTCTCAAAGCAAGCATCGCATTGGCGTAAAGTTAAGAAATGTATGTTAAAATTTTATTTAATTACCGATAAAAATATTGTTCTTGAAATGCTCTAGAGTTGTTTAGTTGGACTTCAAACGTTTGAGACGAGATAAGTTATAGGCAGTTCTTTACTTTCACATCTCTTACTGGTTTATATACAAGAGATAAAACCGATATCTCCTTAAATTTTATAAACCACATGCTTCCGCTAAGATCATAGCAATGTAGGAGTCTGTTGACAACCTTAGCATCACTTCGTTACCTCTCTTATGTATACCGTTTTAACATAACAAATTTGGAAAATGGTCCTTTGTATTTCTTAACTGTGCTCAACTTTACGGCTTAACGTATTTTCGCTATTCCTAACAACTCAATATGCTTTCAATTAACTAGATATTGCGGGGTGGACCATACATTTGCTAACTGCTTTTAAATCCGTTCAAGGATATATAAGGAGCTTATAGCGTGTATGTACTTCCATATCTTAGAAACTAGTATTCTATATTTATTGTTTCTATCAGAAAAAGAAGATTGTCACGATAGGGAAAATAGAGAAGACATTGGCGTCTATTGCGCAGACTTCCTCTGCAGAATTCCATATAGTGAAACCAGCTACAGGCAATGCAGCAGCAACACAAACTTCAAGCAATTAATCACTAGAATCTAATGCACCGTTTCAAAGGCGAATTGTTTTTGATTGTGTCTGTGTAGTTACGTCTATTGCCTTCCTTAGCTTTAAAAATTGTGCCTTTTTCTGGTACACATATTAACGTATAGAGTATTATTTATGATAGGATTGACTTGATATCCTGTTCTCAAACTTTCTATAACAGCTGCTGCAATTCGTGACAGACATGTACCTTTGCTGATTTTGCATTTCCTGAATATAGTTTGAACTTTACAATTCCTTACTTCAATTCGTATGTTCCTCTTTACGATGTTTTCTCATCCCAAGAATGAAGGCAAGGGCTGCCCATAAAACATTGTAAGCAATTATGATTGGAAAGCCTAATGAGACTGGTAAAAGTAGGGGTTGTAGTCGAACGTTGAGCATTCCGGTCATCAAATTGCAAACACAGAATAGGATCAACCGTTGCTCATTAATCCCCGTCAACAAGAAGTTGGTATGACGCTCTTCTGCAGCAAATAGGAGTATTTCAAAACATTTTATCAACTGGCATAGTTGGTTCAGAAAATTTGAAAAAAAAAGAAACACGCAGATCAGCATATGCTCTGTTTCTGCAACTGCAGGTAATTATGGGGTGAGTAAAATATTTTACACATCCTACTAAGATCCATCTTCCTCGCAATAGTATTGTCAAGCGGAATATTCGTCTTCTTTTTTTTAAAGAGAAAAGGAATTTATACGTTTACATAAATACGTACTTAGAAAACAATCCATTAATGCGCACATGCCCAAAATTAAGGTAAAATTACCCGTGGATGTGAGACAAAAAGGGAAATTTGCCTATCAAATAAGCATGTAGGTTTTGGTTGACATATAAAATGAATTCACATAGAAAATCCCAATATAACGCATTTTTGCATAAAACTTCTATTCGTATAGTTCAAATGGAATTCAGAACCATCCAGCTGTGATGTACACTTAACATGGATATTATAATCAAGCTGAATTGCAATTAAAGGACATAGGAACTAGCAGCGAAGAGATAAATTTCAAAGCATGTCATTAGCAATGCAATAGAGCATGAAAATTAATAATTTAAGAAGAGCTAGATGCTGTGTATCAAACTCACTCTGCGGCTCAAAAAACACATAAAACTATGAAAATGACAATAATGAAAAGCAAATTGAGATAACAAGGATACGCTTACCAATGCCCTACTAGAACTACTGCCAGTCCATTTTTCGTACACGTCAGCAAAATAAATTAGAAGCAAGCCATTTCTATAAACGCAAAGCACAATTCCTCCCTTAAATACAAAAAACATTATAGATAGAAAAACGAATTTCTCCAAAGGAAAAAATCTTTGAGCAGAAACAGTAGTTCACATGCAGAACAATGAAAGAGAATAAAGGTGTGGTGGAGTGTCAACAGAATTTCCACACAGTAGCAAATGCATTTCTAATCCACCCTTTGCTGAGAGAAGCATCACCCAGAATGAGAAGCCTTTAAAAGGATAAATTTTCTTTGCATACATGCAGAGTAAAACAAAAATAATAAAAAGATGGATGTCAAGTGCTAGCAAATTTTCTACAGAGCAACAACGTAATCGCTTAGAATAGGGAATACCATAGCCTAGATTTCTCACCCTCATAGAATAGACGCTACATCGCATGTAATAATGATAAGGATTGTATTTCAGCATTATGAACACAATGAATCAAACCCGCAGAGCAAAAGAGAAAAAAGAAATCCAAATGCATTACGCTTTGGTAGGAAAGTGATACGCTTTAATCTATACACACAAAAAAATAAATCCAGGCATTGTACGTGCGGTTACAAAACAAGGATAATAATAAAATTCTCAAAGCCATAAAGAAAAGCATACATCAAAATACTAACCGGTCCACAGTAAGATGAATGAGGCGTCCATAGCCAACGACGATAAGTGCAAGAGATAGACACCCTAGAAAAAAATTAGGATATAGCATTGTGTTCTTAATTCTATAAAAAAGCACATCAAAATCTATTTTTTTTTCAAGCAAAAACAGGAAATTTAGGGAAATAATATACCTCTGCAGTAAATATATTTTACTACTTAACATACCAATACATCCAAAAAGACCTTCTTTGTTGGAAGAAAAGAATCCTAAAGAAAAATTTACAATAAAATGAATATATCCTGATAGAAGGTAAGCACATTCTACACAGGTATTTGCTATATGATTGTATTCTTGAGAAAGAGACCACTCGTACCCGTACGAGGCAAATTGAGGATAATTTCATCTAATCTCCAAGTATATCGAATCCACTCAGATCCTATAGAATGCAGAGCAGGAAACTTTGCTAATACTATTTCTTAGCTCCTGAATATTGCTAAAGTGAACTCCATCCATAAATACAACAATTTATTTTAAAATAGATGCATTGCATCCCTACTTTTAATTTAATCGAAGTAGAATCCATGCACAGTCCATGTATACGTTGCCATTTCAAAAGTGTGCCAAAAAAATCACAAAAAATTGAGAATATACTTCATAAAATCTAAGATAAGCTCTTGTGTTAAAAATGCAAAGTGAGAAATAATTGAAAAAAGCCTTACCTACGGAAAGGGATACTCCAAGGAATGCTGCTAGCAGAGCCGACTTGCTCATCCCCAAAATGAAATCCAATGCTAGTAAAAAAAAAAGGAAGTCAAAATATGAGGAATGTGTACATAGCGTTCTGTTTTGCTTCCTTTCAGAATAATCTCTATTTCAAGCATTCTCCAAGACGATTGAACTAGTTTAACCAACAACGCATTTCACTCTTGTACGCGAATAAGAGGTATTAAATTACTCTCATTATTAATGCCAGACTTACCAAAGTGTACAACACCGATTGTAAAAAAAAAATTCCAGTGTTTCCCATACTCATTCATAGGGAGCTGCCAAAAATATCATATATTGTATTTTAGTAAAACATAAGAGTACAATACCAGCGCAAATCACCTTATGCTCAAAAATTACAATTAAAGTATGAAGATTTAGCATTAAAGTGTGAATTTTGCACCAACTAAAAAATGAAAGGAGAACACCGAAGGAAGAATATACAATAGATGCTATAGATTCGTTACTTAGAGCACACACTCTTCACAGAAACGTAGCCTAGTATCAAAATGTTTTCTGCTTTAACAAAAATCTTTTCGATACCATGCAATGGTCACCAACCCTTAGATTCGCAGCACTAACGGAAATTAAACGAGAAAAACCTAGTAAAAGTGGATACTTCAGAACATGCACTGTGCGCCAAAAATTGAAGCTTTTATGTACACCTAAACAAGAGTAGTTTATACACCAGCACTCTGTTCAAATAAATTGTTTTACAACGTTCCAAAGCAACTTAAAAAATAGGCTATTGAAGCAATATTTATCAAAAAAAAAATTGCCTCAATAAATTGAGTATAAGCTGTATTGTACAAAACACCAAGACCCACACCTCTGCAAGATTTATGAACAAGTGCACCGGATCCAATTATAAATACTGTACCCATATCCATCTGTATAACATAAGACGTGTAGCGATTAAAAACTGTAAGATCAGCACTTTAAAAGCACTTCAAAATAAGAAATGCAATTCTCCACGAAATTCCATGCAATTCCGGGCGTAGAAATTTCAATTACGCCTTACTTTTAAACTTGCATGAGTATAAAGAATACTTACGACCGAAACACCTGCAGCATAAGTTTTGTTCCACTCTCTTGGGAAAAACAGGAAATCAATACCAAAAATGCCTAAATGTAACGTCATTCAGAAAAAGTAAAATAGTTTTATTTCTGTGGCTCACATTCTGTATAGAAAAGCTATCGCATATAGCAATTCTCCCCATTAAATTCAGATGTTAGATATTCATTCATTACAATACGGTCATATTTTATTTTGAAACAGGAGTACACAGTGCGGTTTTACCACTTACATAAAAATGTGGCAATAGATGAAATACAGCGCAAATCAGATATAAAAGTTATACTATTTGAGCTGCAAAAAATATAAACAAAATGCGATGTGTGAAACCATTGTTGGAGTTTATAAAGTCTACTTTTTGAAAGTATTCAAAGCGTAAAAAAAGCAATAAACAAAACCTTATTCGTGGAAGCTGCTAAATAGCATACAAAACTTACGATGTAGTATCATAGCTGGGAAATGCATAAGCTTTCCTCCTGTTGCATGTGAATACACAGAGAGCAAAACGAATATGTAAAGCAACATCCATCAAAAGAGAATGATAAATGCTAAAAAAATTTCTTTAAACATATTGTATAAAACGATGATTCTCCACTAAATTTAATTCAGGCAATAAGAACATAAAAGTAAAGGGCACCATGGAACAATCAAGGTAGAAGAGCCATTGCACATGAACAGTAACCTAAAAATAAACAACAGCACGTAATCGCATTCACAATTTTAAAGCAAGTAAATTTCTCTCGCAGTAGTAAAACATATCTACGCAGTTATATAAAACTGCCATTCCTATACTAGCTATCCGTGCTTTCCTCTTTGAATTTTGTAACAAAAATAATTCCATCCGATTTACCTTACAAAATAAACCACTATAAGTGCCAATAGTATTGGTAACCCCAAAGGAAAGCTTATAGTCATCAGCGGAAAAATAAAAAGAGAGAATTCACATATAAAACGCCGTATGTAGTCCCCCCATGTTTTAGGAAAACTATGAGATAAAGGGCCTGTTAAACTACTTCCTAGGAACATTGCAGCCTACCAGAATTAAAAGTGAAAATGAAATAACATCTTTATAATAAGGCAGATTTGTGTACTGTAAAAAAGACAGTCCTGAGCAGGACGTAATCAGAAATGCTTAGAAAATGCTACGTAATGCATTTTTGCCACAATGAATTTTCATCATTTTCTAGCGATACAATAATGGATACTTTTATTTAGTATTTCTAGCAGCTATTTATAAAAGTTCCTTAAACCCTCCCAGTCATAATACTAGCTATTTCACCTTCCAAATTGGAAATAAAAGTACAGACGACTTGACTTTAACAAATTTCCATGAGTACGAGTTTCTCAGATACAGGTACAGAAGGAAGTGCATTAAAGGCTAAAGGAATTTATATTCTACGGATACTTACTATCATCAAAGAAAGGTAATACGCTACACTACCCACAGATTGGACACTTGGATTTTCATAAGATACCGCAGCCAAGTTATCGTACAAAGCGGAGCTAGTAGACGTAATACAATTGCTCGAGGCGTTAACCAGACCGTTCCCATCTTTGGTTTCATGCAGTATAATCTGTGCTAGAGCATGTTTAATATCACTACTAAAGTGGGTATTAGAAAGCAGGCTCTGCTCAGTCATCCAAGAAGGGGATGCTGGGCAGAAAGAAAACCATGAAAAAAGATAAAAAAATAGTAGCTCTGCTTGTTTTGCAAGCATTTTGACAAAATAAAACAAGTACAAATGAATTCACATGAAAGGAATACAAGACAGAGATATACAAGATAGAGATGCACTATGAAGCTCTTCTTGCTAAAAACATAAAATATTTCATTCTTATAGCACTGATTTTTGTAGGGTAAAAACTCCTAATGCATGTAAAGTTTCTCCTTGGCTGTTGTGCGATATTGGGAATATTTTTGACTGCTACAAATATTAAAGGTTGCACAGGTGAGCAGAAAAATCAGTTGATGGTTCAAAAGAGCAATGACAAAATATTCTTTCGGCTATTGTTGCCAAAATGAACAGAAATAAAGTCGAAGACAATCGATTTATAAGCGGAAATTTTTAAAAATGTGTTACTAGGCACCCGTCCTTATTTTTCTTTGCTCTAGAGGGAGGGATATGCACAATTTCACTGTTAATCTTTAAATGGCCAAATACATAAAGAAGTTCGTGTTGGGATTAATTTTGCTCTCACAATGGTTCTAATGGCAGTTGTGAAAAATAACGTGTGTAACACTACCAAGCGGTGCTAAAGCCTGTAACAATTTGTTTTCAATTTATTCTACATGTAGAGGAAAAAAGAATAAGAAATTGATATGCAGCGCTGGTATATTTATCTCACTCTCCTTTGTTATTACGACATAAAAATCAAAAGTTTCCAAAGAATAAATGCACCACAATATTGCGAACGGGGTGGGGTTCTTTTGGCAAACGAATGCAAATATAGTTTTTCGTAAATGGCATAATGTGTAATGTGAAGTAAATTAAATTTCATGCATTCTTAGCTAAAATTCTTACTATTTGCTACCAATAACGAATCCTCTTTCGGCATTTAAACTAAAATAGATGTAACTACTTTTGGAACGGTGGTGCTCTTTACAAAGTGCGATTTATGTCAATGATGGACTTTGGCAGCTATTCAGTTTCGATTTGCTTGGGGCGGCCGATTTCTTTAAACGGTGAGATGCGTACTTTGAAACGCCGCGGACGATCGGGAATCAGTATATACATGCTGTTTTAAAGATGGCTTGCAACTTTGATCCACTCTTTCATAATTCATTTGTGCGCTATTACCATCACTGAAAAGTTTTTCTTCGTGCTTAAATGAGTCTACTTAATGTGGCGAGCTAAGAAAACTACCTTTTTAATGCAACAAAAGTTAAACACCGCCGTAATGTGCTGTAGGGAAGCTGTATATCTATGCATGATTACTCTACACACCAAGATTTCCTCTAAAATGAACTTACACTGGTTGCAGAAATGACGCATAGCTTTAGTAATCAAAATATTTTATATTTCTTAATTTCATTGTATGAAAAATGTTTTCTTGCAAGTTTTAATTTGGGAGGCTAATTAAAATCAAATCTATATAATTAAAAAACAAGTTGGAATGTCAATAGAAATAATGTATCCTGTAATTTCCCCATACGCTTTGCCAAGATTGCCTTGAAGTGGAGATGAAAACTCAATACAATATGCATCTGTTGAAAATATGAAATTGTACGCATGATTGTCATTTGTAATCTGTTGAAGGCAGACTTCACTGTATTAATCATTGAGACAGAACCAACACATGAAGTGCTGTGAAAGTCCTTGTTTCCCGTTTGTATTCTACACCTGTTAAAAGTTTAAAATTTATGGTAACGAGTAAACCTAGTGAGATATATTTACGCTGGTGTATGTATCAACGCCCTTATTGAATTATTAACTTAATAATTAGTTTGTTATGAATTTTCAAAATAATCATCATGAATAGTAGATATGTGAGGTCTAACGGCATCGATTAACATATCCTACATGATTTAAATAACACTGGATTACACTTTTGCATGAAAATAGAATGTACTAAGCCTGGCATAAAGTAGATATTAGTATAGCACATTTTGCTTTCTCAATTTTTGAGAATCGGCGCGTGATAAGATATTGTGATAGCCAACGAATTTATTGAGGTGAAATAAGAAATAGTAAAGCACTTACATAGGACAATTTGAGACATTTCAGATCTTTTGCATAATCCACCTTAAATGCAGAAATTAAGAACATATCTACAAATGATTAACTGGAAAAGTGTCATCGTTTAAAAGGAATAAAGGATAACAAGAAAGTTGTTAGAGACGGAATATACTTCAAAAAAGAGTGGCTTTTGAGTTGCCCGGCTTTTCTTCTAGTTTCTTTTAATTATTCGCCTTGGCAATTCTGCTAGTGTCGTCAGATCCGAATGCTCGCAAAAGTGATTCACTGCAACAGGCATTCGCCAATTCAGATAGGAAACTGTAACTCGGAAGGAAATTCGCTTTCATTGCTTTTCAAATATAGAGTATAGGTATATCAGCATGTTTAGTTAATTTTTGAAATAATGACTTCAAGTTTACACAGTTGTAACTTAATGAACATCTATTCTCTATCTACTTAGACATGATCTCCAATAGCAAATAAACTCCAAAAATTTAACATTGGGGAAGTTTTGTAGTTTCAGGAAGTTACTACTAATACAACTACATTGGATATGAAAGTCAACCTTACCGACAGCCAAGGGCATCAATGACTAAAACAACACCAAAAGTATATCATTCAAGCAAACATTTTTTTGGATGTGTGTACTCTCTTCAAATTTATTTTTGTGACTCGTTAGCACATCAATTCCAATTTGCTATACGCAGGAAGGATGCAAGGAAGAGATAAAATGCAATGAGCTGCAAAAATTATCAAGCACAGCTAAGAGCATACTTACCTAGCCCCAAAGTTGCAAACATACAAAAACCGCGAGCACGCATGTCAGAAAATCAGGATATATAATTTCCTCTTTTGGTCTTTCGTTAAACGTAACTCTCATGTGAATTCACGTTTCGAATACAAAATATATGAGAAAAACAACTCATAATATATAACGGAATCAGAAATGATAGATATTCCACAACTTGATCATTTTTTGTATGACCAGGCGGAAACAAACATTTAAAAAAGAAACTACATTATGTTGATGCTGGTGAAATAAATGTCTATTGACATGAATTCGCCAATTCATATTACGTTGTAATAATTCAAAACAGGATTTTTGTGAATGTTATAATTCGCTTTAAAATTTATTCTAGGGAGTTCTCCAGAGCCAATCAAAACGATTTCGATTGAAAGAACCATCGAAAGGGGCACAATGCGTAAGGAAATTTTCAAAATAGTGGGAATGAAAACATACCATTGCAAATTCGATTACTACTTTTGACGCAGAGCATTGCCTTCCACTTATCACGTAACCTCTTAATTCCAGAGTACAATTTAGTGTTTCGTTGTTTCAGCATTTTTCTCACTTGTTTAGCGTTTTGAATGTCATTTTCTTTCTTTAAATGGGTCGTATTGTTCTGTTTTTCTTCACCCAAGTATTTTAGTTGTCTTCATTCGTTGCATCCCCCATTTTCTTGACTTATCGCATTCTCTTCTAGATTTTTAGAATTGCGGTGAATGAACGACCTTAAAGGCATAATTGCCCCTTTTCGTTATGGGCAATGATACCCACTTTCCGGCTTACAATTTCGTTGACATTGCAGTTTGAAGTCTATTATCTGTAAAAAAAAGCAAATTCATACGACAATGTTGCTTCTGCTTTTACTTATTGCTCTTGTTCAGAAACATGCAAATTTATGCTTAAAGTGGTGTCTAGTCAGGAGTCTTCTCTTTGAATTATATTTCGTTGAACAAAATTTTATTCTCAAATGCTTAGTATAGAGTGGAAGCTTATTTATAAATCGGAATATGGCACAAATTCCATGGGAAACACTTTCAGATTGTCCACTCCCCTTTAATGATACTGTCTTTTTCTTGCAAAATTGCACTGCTGGTAAGTGTAGTTTTTCAGTTAAGAAGTTTTGTAACTTGCTTGAAGATTGTCTCTTATACAATTCAAAACAGTAAAATCCTGCTCAAAGTTTTTTGTGTACTATTACTGATACCTTCTTTTGTGTATGTAGATCTGTCAAAAAATTTTGGGGCAGCAGAATGTCAGAGCCTATCTCTTCAATTACGACACATAATTGAGAGTCTTAATGAGACAAAATTTGGAGAGCATTTTTATAAAATATCAGCAAAGTAAGTTTCCAGGTTGTTTAAGCACGTTACATTTCGTATTTATTTGTTACTTTTTTGACACCACTACTATATTATGTTACAGAGGCACTGTGCAATTGCTTCCTTGCTACTTGAATAGAATCTCAGTCGGAATTCGATCTTATTTGAGCAATTTCTTGCTTAGGTATGTTAGGGAAATGATGTAGATAACAAAATTATAACTGGTTGCGTCACTAGTTTGTCTTGCCTTTTTTTTGGGATTTTTTATTACATAAGCTGAAGAAAAATTTTCAGCATGTGTATGACTTGATTCACGCTTTAGATCCTTCTGATTGATATAGCAATAACATAGATATTGTTTCTTTTTCAGATTTGTGCCTGAATTTAATGGAATCTGGTTTGGCTATGGTAAAATTGATACTTTAAATTCACTGGGATATATTTGCGAATCAGAATCATATGGTGTTGTTGTATTTGACATAGTTGTTGAATGCTTGGTATTCAGACCCTCTCTCGGAAATTTTTTAGGTAAAGTTTATCTTTGTATTGAAAAGTTTTTTGGCTGTGAAAATTTGCACAGTTTTTAGTAATCTACTCAGTGTTTCATATAGGATAATTTTTTTTTCATTTATCTGTTTTTTGTTGATGGTAGCATTTATTGTCCTCGCATTTGCTAGTATTAAATCTAAATGGTCGTTTGTACAGTTGGAAAGGTCAATCAAGTGCGACCTGGTCATCTGGGATTGCTTATTCATGGTTTTTTTAGCGCCATAATACATCGAAGTCATATACCTGAGAAATTCAGATTTGAAAAGGTTAGGGTTTTTTGTCACTGATGGGCTCGGGCTTGAGCTGTTGAATTTGCAATTTCGATAAAGCTTTGACATCACGCATATTTGATATTGGGAGAATATTCGACTAAAATACATAAAAAAATTTATTCTATGTGCACTCCGTGTAGTCTGTATATCGGGACAATGTAAACGCAACAGAAATGACATTGCATTCCATCGTACGATTTGAAGTTATCAAGTAGGTAAAGTTTATACAATTTCTTATTTCACTATGGCATGTTTTATTAATTTTTTTCATCGAATTTACAGATACCAAAGCTCTGCTTCTGGTGAAATATTATCTATTGAGGGATCTTTAGAAAATTTGGCGAATACTGGTAATCTTGCGTTATGTATTTATCGTATCCTCCCCGCTAAAGAATATCCAACTATTTTCATAGCCCGTAAATTCATGTATTCTGCATTATAGGACTAGTACAGAAAGCCTTACTCATTCCTGTCAAAAATCGAGCATCAAATTAAAGCATGACCGAGGCACCAAGGCTAATACGTGCTTGCGGCATTAACTAAAGAGCCCACATCCTGAAGGATCGCAATTGATGGCAAACTGCAATCCTATTTGGAGTATGTATTACAATGAAAAATCCCATATTCCACCCTATGGCTGTCGATATGTAGAACTTTTCAAATTTGCTAAAATATTGCGAGTACATCTTTCTAAATAGTCGCAATGTTTGGGTGCAACCGTTTGTATGGAAACATGTATTCTTATCCCTATAAAGCCGTAAAGTAAAATGTGAAGTTTATGTGTACTATTGATTAGTGCTGTCTGATGCTCATATCGATGAGTATTATTTTTTGAACATGATTTTACAATTTAAGAAAAATACGCAATTTGAGGAGCATTTTTAAGAGACGCAATTGTCAATCAGTAAATAGTAATTAGCTTCTAAATAAAGTAGCTATTTTTACATTCTAATATATCGTAATATTTCAATTGTAGCAATTTCTTTAATTGGATGTGGTATTTATGCCTGCCATGTTTTTTGAATACTCACAATGAAACCGAAATAATTCGCTGCAACCTCTACTCGGGTTGCTAGGATTAAAAAGAGGTGCAAGAAAATTCAAATACGTGGAGAATGCTGTTAGAATTAAAAATTGAAATTTTTACTGATTACGTGCGCATTACTTCTTTTTCTTTTTCCTTGAGTAGCTCTTCCAACTGTTTAGTGTGTGCAGCGTATTTTTTCTGAGATTTTTCCTGTGAAAAGGATATATCAAACAATTAATGAATATCTTATTTTTGCTCTTATGTAGATAATATTTCTCCGTAAGGGCTTGCAAAGATTGAATTTTATACATAAGAATTTGCTCACTTGGTAACTCTTTGACTCATCCTTGCTAACAAGCGAAGCTTTTTCCATCTTCCTGAATTGATCGACGTAGTTCCTCCGAATGATTCTGTCAAATGAATCTTTATATTTGCATTTGCAACATTTCTTCAGTAATATAAAAGTAGCTTCTTCAACTTCGTTTACGAAAAGAATCCAAAATACAGATTAATGACAAATCGGTCCATTAAAATGCACAAGAATACATACAGTTATTTACGTGTAATAGTGAAGTGCATATACCTGATTGCAACTTTTCCATTTTCGATGATTTCTTTCACTTTTTTCAATATGTCTCCCCTGCATAATACCACAGTTTCATTAATTTATGTCAACAGTGACGTACAAATCCAACTGAGAAAAATGAGAGCACTCGATTACTGCTATATACCTTGAATCCGAAGACATGGAAGGAAGCGAAACAAAGATAGACCTGCATTATCCACGTAAAGTAGGGGCAGATAAGTCCATGCAGAAAATCTTTTCGTGCACACAAGTAAGTTTAAAGCAGCGCTATATATCGCAGTCGTATTTCGAAGTTCCAATGAATACCAAAGTATTTTCTAGCCATTATATTAACATGTTGAAATTACAAGAATCGTGTTAATATTGGCCTTTAGCAAATTTGAACCAAAACAAAGTTATATTCCTTACTTTTCATTTGATTTTGATATGACTCCCACTTGGCTTTGCTGTAAAGCTTTTGATACAGCAGGAATAGAGGATTTATCGAATGGTTCAACAAGAAGGGCATTTCCATCAACGGAAGTAATAGCAGCAAGTTGGGAAAGACGATTTGGTACCCCATAATGATTGACAATTATGCGCTCTAACAACACAGTGCTGAGTAGTAAGCATTCGTGTTTTTTAATTTAGAAAATAGACAGATAAACAGCGTCTACCAAGAAGAATAATACTTTAAATCGTTTCCTCTCATACAACAAAAAACAACACAAGTATTGCTTAACGATGCAAGGGTGATTTTTTAATAATTTCAAAGAATTGATGAAGAAATTGCAAACTCTTCAAAAAGGAAGATGCTAGCGTGATTAGAATTGATGAAGAAATTGCAAACTCTTCAAAAAGGAAGATGCTAGCGTGATTAGAGGTGTACATAATGGGATATAAATCAAAATTTCATATGCAAAATATTATAATAAACAGAGGGTATGGAATGCAATCAAACCGTAGAAAGAGGCTAAAACTGCTAATTGTGCGCATGCATGTACGCTATTTCAAATATAGGTGAGATTATATTTCATGTAGAAGCAAAAAGACACACATATTCATTTACCTAGCTTTCCCCATTCGGATCCCCGAAAGAAGTTTTGAAGTCGAAGTAAAACTTTGTGACATCTTTTCTTCCATAGATACAAGCATAGATTCGCATTGCTGGCGCTGAGGGTTGGCAAAGAGTGCAGCTCGAAAATAACGTCTAGAGAAAGTTATATAATGAACAAAGCACCCAAACGATTCACCTGACAGTGCTTTTTTTGAGCAGTAGTTGTTGATGGATTCACAAAAATCACGTGTTGTCAAACAGCTAGATTGGAGCAATGCTACATTGCTACAGAAAAGCATACCTACTATGATGAGGTATATCTCCCTCATTTTCCCACTATGGAAGCTGAATCTTCTTCATATATAAAAGACGCATTAATTAAGTGTGAAAATTTTCTTAGGGTTACATCAACTTCTTCATTTTTATTTTCAGAAATGATTTTCGTTGGACTAACTTTTAGAACGATTTGACAAAGGGAATAGATAAAATTACATCAATGATATTACGGAATTTTCTTGAGGTCACGTTAACGTGGTACTACGCTTGTAGAATATTACTAGTAGCTCGGTAATCAAAACAATTTTGCATCTCCGACGAATGCAACCGCAATTTTTGAAAAATGCGTTAAAAGTGGAGCCCTTTCCTACCCAAAGGCGAATATTAAGTATTTGGATTTCTTAAAATAATCCAGTGCCACCAGTATTTCCGATTAGCTTTTACAGTTTTGCAGGAATTATAAATATTCTCCCCCTTTAAAAAGAGGCCCATTGCTCTCATGCGCTTCTGTATTTATTTGGTAGCAAAGAAACCCAAAACACAACGCTTTTTCTTTTTTGTGTAATTTTTGACTACTACTTTCGGACAGGCGAATATCAAATTGTGCAAGCAAAGCGCTATTACAGCAGGCGCTATCACCTTTCCAATTATTTCTAAGTTACAATCATCTAAATTTCATAAATTCTGGTTACTTGCTTAGAATAACACTGTTAAGCATACCGATCGTCTGACGTGTTTAGATTAATCTAACGTTTCATGCATCAAGCAAATTCGATTAACCCACAAAATTGATCGCTTGTAAGGGACCCCACCCCGTTGTAAAAGTTTCATCAACTAAAGTTATAATTATCCAATTTGAAAATGTTTTCTTTTCTTTTTGTTCTACATGTTATATTCAAAAAAGTAGTCCTAAAGTATGTTTCAAAGGCATTAAGCAATAAAGCAGAGTAGAAAATCCGTATTTACAGCACCTCCTTTGTAATGTTTCTGTACAATGATACAATTATTAAAGTTTACAAAAACTTACCAATGCTCAACAAAAATTTTGCGATTTAAATTCGCACAATTTTTGCAAATAAATTCTAAATGAGATGCAAAATGAATGCTCTGTATTTCTAGTACAACTATCTTGTCATCCTATTTTGAAGCGTTTTTTCCGAGCCTTTTTAAAAACATATTTTCGATGCTTCTATCCATTTCTTACAATGGATTATCACTGAAACTTTCCACTTGAAGACAAACCTTGTGCTATGTGAAATCGTAGAGAAAAACGGCAAAATAATTTTTAGGTATCTTTTATATCATATTGAGATTTGAGTAAAATCCTCAATTGTAAAAATTTTCATAAGTTTATAACCTAGCTAAACAGAATATATAGGTACAAAATAGTAACAACATAACGTACGTTTAAACGATATCACATTACGTGACCAACACTACCTTAACGGGACAGAAGAGCTACGGACAGAGGACAGGTCTAAATTCCAATCCAAAAATTTTTACTGCAACACTCATTATTTCTAGCAAAATGTTAAAACGAATTAATACTTATGCAACAAAACAAACTATTTATACTATTGTATAGGAAGTAACAGAAAAGTAGTAATAGGGCTCTATTTAATGAAGCAAATACCTAACTTTTGAAATCGTGTATTCAGGCGCCCATCATTTACCATACAGGAGTAAAAATATTGTTCAAATAAATAGAATAAATCAATCATATGACAAGTAACAAATTAACACTCTCTGCACAGTTGATAATTGTGAAAAAACAATCAAAGCACAACATCGTTGTATCGGATGCATGCCATTTCATAATAGATAATACATTGATTAAACAAGCAAACTACTAGGCTAAACTATGGAAAGGTGGACCTTTCTATTCTGGAGAGATTCATTTCACCATATTTTTCTCCTCAATTGAAAAAATTCTTGATGACCTTAATAGGGGCGAGGTGTACGCATTGAATATGCCCCGCACAATTACCTATAAAAGCATTTAATTCACAACTACAACAGATTTGTTATAAAATAGCTACTTCCTATTATCTAATCACAAAATCTCAGGCTTCTAATAATTCGCCCTACGCTTTTAATAGTTAAAGGTAACGCGAAGTTGCATTTTTTCAAAAAATGGTAGCATCCACAATTGCGCATGCTTTTTTAGTCATACAAATGCATTACATCTAACTTAAAAAAGCAAAAAAGAGTGTAAGATAGTACTGATCTCACATTGCTATAAAATATTTTAAGGTCAGTTGGAGTTAGCTACTGCGCACAGAATATCTTCAAAGTTTAAAACTGGTACAGCCATTCTTTGAATATGCTGCGCTATAATCCGGTTTAGAGGTTCAGCAAATATTCGACCATGTGAAGGTCGACCAATTATCCGCAAATTTTGTAATTCATACGTTTGCAAATTTACGCCAGATATTTTTCCCCTAAATTTTCAAATAATGCAACAAAGAATGTTTCAGACAACGAAAAAACACAATGGTTCAACTGACAGAAACAAAGAGTAGAAACTTCCTATTACATGAGCATAATTGATGTTTAACTTTTAAACTTTCGTATAATTCAACGCATCCTGTGATATAACAAATGCGTCCAGTATATATAATAATGAATAAAAAAAGAAAAAGGTCATTTACTTACCGAACTAGAATCGAATGACGAATCTTTTTCTCATTTGTAGAACATGAGGGATCCACTTTACCAACAATAGCACCATCTAGAAATTGAAGGAAATTTTTATAAAAATAGATAAAACTATTTCCGGGTTATTAAATACGAAATCCCATGTAGCAAACCTGCTGTTCGTAGTTTTCCACTGGGCATCAACTCTAAACAAATGATTTGTTCCTCCTCAAGGAAATTTTGGCCCGGATTGACAGTATGAGTATCTACATTGTACCTACTGCAAAATAGGGAAACAGGTCAACACAGTAAATGTTTAGACCGATGCTAAATCTAAGAGTGAATTCGTTAAAACAAAATTGATACTAGATACATATTTCCTTATTTTTATACCCAAGTTAATGCATATAATAACAAATAGTACAAGAAGAGCATTCATGCATAGAAGTAGCGCATCTAAGAGGAAATTCTTTTATGAAACCACGAACCCACCAAAAAAAGTAGAATATGCATATTTTACATAAAATATGATGCAAGATCAACATGTATCTCTTCCGAATCGCCATACCTCAAATGGGCATCTCTCCAACATAGCCATAAAGGACTAAAACCAGCAATGTAATGTGCTTCTTTGTGAACAAAGATTAGTGAATCCGTAGTAAATGGCATCTTGCTAAACAATATCCCGCAGTAAGCAATGTAAGGTTAGTAGAACAAAACAGCCTTATACTCGCAATAAAAGCTCATACGTTGCATAAAAATTTTAATTAAAAACCCATTCTTACCAATTCAGAGTGGAAAATCAGCAAGAATATCCTAAACTATGCTGGACGATTTTGCAATTCTAATTACCAGTAATAGGCAGCTTGTAAGCTCTGAACTCTACACTCGTGATATTCCAGCAAGTGCATCGGGCAAGGATTATCTTTTGTGGCTTTACTAATAAAATCTTCAACTTCTGCAAATCTAATTTAAAACATGCATGAAATGGAGTAGGCTAGTAAGAAAGGCCAATCTTAAAATAAAAAACAAATACCATGTGATTATGACAAATGAAACACCATATTAAATTAAATAAGCGATTTGGCAATAAACCCTAATACTGTCACAATATAAGCCATGCAATCTGCTGCATCGATTGCGAGTGTGCTACTACATTAATGTTATAACATAAATCGCATATTTTTGTAATCAGAAAATGATAAGATTAATAAGACGCGCATTCAAAAAATTGCTCAGCAAAAACATGACTACATATCGAAGCCATGCAGATTCATTCCACCTGGATTCAATAAAAAACCGTCGACATTCCAATGAAGAATTGGATAAAGAGCAGTCGTTCCACACTAGTACATCGCATATATAAAATATACGAACACTTTCATCAAATACACATTCAACAATGGTAAAGCCATGGCCAGGAAGTTGACAAGGGAAGCTGTCAAATTTTATGCCAAATTTGTCGCGCGCGACAGCGTATTGACTAAAAATCGAAAGAAAACAACGCTTGCCTTCAGGTCGCAGGAAAAAGAGCCAATTTCTTCCTATATCCTCAGGTATTGTAACCAACCAATCATATAGTACGAGCTGCTTTCCATAAAGTTTTTGTGAACTTAATTTTGATCGGAAATAATTCCGTTTATCTGCATTGGAATAATTTTTACTCACAGGCAGCAGACTCCCAAAGTAACTCGAATCACTTTTTAACCCTTTCGAATGGAAAGGAAAGCTTTCGTTTATAA
Organism: Cardiosporidium cionae; assembly: GCA_015476325.1. Classification (NCBI taxonomy): domain Eukaryota; phylum Apicomplexa; class Aconoidasida; order Nephromycida; genus Cardiosporidium; species Cardiosporidium cionae. The sequence goes on from JADAQX010000586.1 coordinate 25,014, forward strand.
TCTCAGCTGAATCATTTTTAAGGCTTCTTCCCAAGTGCAAGAACTCACCATCACATGATGAAGAGTGTGGCACAGTGATATCTGTAAATAAAAGCGTACCCAAATAAAACATCTTGTCCATCACATCTATTGCTTTTTTTCATACCCAATTTCTTCCATTGTATTACAAGAGAGAGCCTACTCACCAGTTTTCCGTTTGTCAGAGTGCACAGATATTTCTACGGGGAGGTGATCCCAGGGGAATTCAGTATGACTTTCCGTATAATTTAGGCTTTCTTCAATATGCAAGTCGAGGGCATTACGCTTATTGTCAAGTAAACGGTTACGACGAGTTTGCTGAGCTTTTAAGAATTGGTCTCGGCGTTTTCCGCTGTTTAAAAATGTACCAGTTGGCTTAAAAACCCTAGCAGGCAAAATAGAAGTTGCGGTTTCTACTGCGTCCTTAACTAAACAATTCTCGGCAGGTACATCTGGCGATAAAATTTGATCATTCTCTTGTTTAAGAATATTCTCCTCTACATTATAGAGGAAATTTGCTCCCATTGCTAGAAAAGAACATTCAAGTCAGTAAAAACACAAGATTAAAACATGTTTTGGCAACGAAAGAGCAACATTGACAGATTGATCCATGCCGAGCAATCTAAACTCCGGGAGAAGTTGCTTTTATTTTAAGAAGTAAAAGTTTCATCTCGCAGAAACCAAGCAATCCTTTGTACAGTAGATTCTCACCCAACAAAAACAAAATGCAGAAACTGGATGAATATTTCAGAATGAAAGCGGCGTGTTTGGTGATAACAAAGTCACCTTAGAGTAACCTACAGCAGCAAATGCCCAACAGTAAAGCTGTATGAAAGTTGTAAGAACTATCTTTCCAACTCCAAAAGTGCCTATCTCGTCAAAATTACAATGTATATTTTGGTTACGAAAAGTAATAATTACTTTATCGCATGTCTTACCAGCGCCTATTCAAGTCGATCGAGTAGCTTTACAGCACTCACTGCCATTTTGATTCTGCTTCATGCCAACAGGCAAACATTACAAGTAAATTGCAGACCGAGTTTGAATGCTATTTCGTATTCGTTCTACGCTTCTATAGGTTGTTACTTTGTTTTTACAATATTACAAAATTATTGATACTGGATAAGAATTGAACATTTGTGAGCATACTACGGGTATACAAGACGGCGAGATGTCTTGTTTAACAAACTTTGCAAGGTAAAATTACAGAAACAGAATTGCTTGTCTTCCTGTAAAAATATCTATAGAAAAACCGTACGTGCTTCTAAAAAATAGATCATCAGACCCAACCAATTCAAAGTTGTTGCGACTTGTTACACGTACCTTCTCCTTGCTGTCAAAAGCATGGTATTTTTGTACAAAAATACCATGCTTTTGACAGCAGACCTTCACAAAAACAAAAGTTAGTTGGAATTTTTATTTAAGCATTATTTTAAGGGGATCCCTGTAGTTTCGAATGTAGAGGATAAGTTCAACAATTTTTCTATCGACAGTGAATTACATAAGTAAAGAAAACAACCTTTTAGCGAATTGAATGATTTTACTAATTCTGTGTTTCAAAATCTCGATTTCATTTTACAAAATTACTAGTAATTAAGTTGTGTAATTGCTCTAACACATTTTCAGGGGCTGAATTCAGCACAATATAGCCATGGGTAAGAAAAGAAAAATATCTCGCTCATAGTTTCTATGATTAAACAAAGACTGCTGCGGTTATTTATGCATGTAATCTTGTAGGAATTTAGAATAAAAACTAACATGCAAGTAGATTGAAACTGAAACTAGTATATTTATTGAGAAGCGGCTTAGAGGAAATTTGTAAATAAGCATTCAGCTACTGCCAATCTATGAACACGTATAGCTTAGTTAATGAATTAGAATTGGTTTCTATTCATTTTTAAAACTGCTATGTACCTTTTATATTGTATGAAATAAAAATTTCTATAAAAAGTGCAGAAAAATTTTTTCTCTGTAAATTTCCATATTGTAACACTTGTATATTCCTTTTCAAATAAAAATTTCCATCTATAGTTTTCCACAGTAAAATCTTTATAACAATGTAGATATCAATCGGAGAAGATTCTACACTCCATGAATCTTCATAAGATCCATACTCATTGTACTGTATTTGTAAGTGAAAACTATTTTGATAGAATATCCCTGAGAGTTGGAAAGAAAAAAGGCAACTTTTCTTAAGCTATGCAAAAAGCATAACAATCTGAAAATTCAGTTGGCGTAGTGCTTTCAATAAGGTATATTTGCAACCAAAAAGTTTGCAATTGATACATAGCATACAAATGTATGAAATGCATTTAACTTTCAACTCCACAATAAAAACTAAATGAGGACGCAACGCATTTTACAAAAAGAAGCCATGAGAAACCTGATTTAGAAGTAGAGGCCGCAGTGCTAAAGCAAAAAATGATTACATAGTACAGATAAAAAATCTATACCAACTACAGCATATAAAGGATTGCATCATTTTAAAACGAAATATAGGCAGTAAACATAGCGGGGTTCAAAGGTACTTTTAACAGAACAGAAACAGTTCTTTGAAATGGTCTACCTTGTCTACCAAGCAATTAAAGAAGAATGGTAACATAGAAAAATACAATTTACACTTAGACAAAAAAGGTTGCAATTAAATTCATGGACCTAAAGACTGGTACAAACGTGTGAAAATGAAAAGAGCAACTCAGTTTGCGTAATACAAATCCATTATCAGCACAAGTAAAATCCTTGCGTACAATAGCTTTGCAGCAGTCTATGTTTGAAAAGTTGCTCTACGACTAAATTGTGCTACCCTGCGAGTTTGACGGGAATTCCTATATCCATTTCGTCTAGCATAAGCAGATACTCTGACATTATTAGGACCGGCGAGAAGAAGTTGCTTTGAGTTATCATACACTTGTTCATCTCCATCATCGATTTTGTAAATGAGAGTGACACCCGGAGTAGAACATGTCAATTTCAAAACAGAAGAGCTGCGTGCAGTACTGCCAGCGCTGTTAAAGTGAATCATCGGCGGAAAACATACTGTACCCCATCTAGATATATCCCATAATCTGGAACGTAGAATTTCCTCATGTGATACAACATTCAAAAAGTGATAGTTTGGGTAAATGGATTGATGTAAAAGAGGGTCTGTGACATTCCAAGTTTCAGGGGGAGCCGCAACACATCCTGCAATTCTAAATACAAAAAAATTCCCATGTAATAATGATTGTGTCATCAATTAATGATACACTTTGTCAACACATTGAAGAGTACACATGCGCACCTTCTTGAGTAATCAGAAATAGACATTAAACTAAGCTGTCGCGTATCTCTCTTTGGGAGTCTCAAACCTAATAATTGCTTCCGTAACAATAGCAGAGGGCTTTCAATTTTATTCTTTGTCATCAAGAGAAAGTCGAATTGATTTTTTGAAGAGAGAGATTCCAATACCTGGAGAATTGTAAAACATTAATAACAAAAGCTATGTAACGGATTCTTTGATAGGAGGACAACCATTTCTTGGAATAGCGCACGATACTTTATATATCACTCTGAAAAAATTGTAAAATCCACAGAAAACCTTGGATTTTGCCAACAAAAACTACTCGCAGAAGTTTTCCCTTTCATTCACTACCCTCAACGAGCAGTTCGTAGGAAACTGAAATTGCTTGAAAGATACTCTTCCAGCGCTTAATGCTAAAAGAGAAAACAGCAGAACCTTGAGAGAAGAATTTATCTGTTTGAAAAAAAGTACTTCATCATCTGATTCCTCCAGCGAGACATTTCTAGCAGGCCTATACTTCACACAATAGTCACACAGAAATCTCTGCAATTGGCTAGCAATTTGAAACATTGAGCCGTCTGAATCATCAGCATGCGTGATATTGGACATCATGAAAAGGAGTAACAGTTCGTTATTGCAAACAAAGATAATACAACTGCCTTCCACGTCTCTATTAATAAAATATGTGAAGAAACCACAAACGCAGCGTACTGTTACTTGTCGAGAGTACAAACATGCTAAAGGAGAAGCTGCAGCTGCACATACCCGACGTACAATTTTCTCAAAAGTAGTTAAAACTGTACTTTCGATTACTAGCAATACTTTCGATTACTAGTAAAAATATATCCCCTACTTGACTTTGATTTACTGTAGCATATTTTTAATGTTAGCAAGATGCAACATTTTCTTTACAGTACAATCGTTATAAGTTGCAATACACCTACCTACCTACGTTCATTCGGGTCGGCTGTAGTTGCTTATGATGACCTAATGAAAGACTGAGAGCCATTTTCCATCAAAAATGAGTAACAACAGTTTTAAATATCTGCAAAATGTACAATCTAACAAGGATTCGTAAAGAAGGCAATGCGATTGTGTCAGCGTTAGAAAATCCTTAGCAAAATTGTTGACGCAATGAATAGCCTCAAGATTATTGCCCATTATGGAATTATTCACATAGTGAAAAACGAATATTTTAGAAAAATCGTCAAGCCAGCGATACTTCCGCAATTTTACACCAGCTTTACTAAATTTGTATCTGCTTGCATCGATATTTATAATTGTAAAAATTAAGCGATTTCATGGGAAGAAGATTCTCTGCATTTTTTTATACAGATTTAATGAACGATTTTTCCTTGTAGATTGGAATGATTGTGTTAGGTTTGGTTTAGAATGGTAATAGAATAATTTAATCATTCAATTTTTTATGACCATTAAAGAAAATAGTTTATTCTAGAGACAAAGATCGACCGTGGTATTTGAGTTATGAGACAATTGAAGAAATAATCTTCGCTCGGCCGGTTGCTTCTGTGTCGACATCGGCTAATGCATTTCTTTAGTAATGCAAGAAGAACACGTAACAATCTTTTCAATTAGTTAGTAAAAACAAGTTGCACGGAGTTTTCTAAGGAGTAACTGGAAACAATTTCTCGCTACATCAAGAATAGGGAGACCATAAGATAACAATGAGAAAAAGATTGCTTGCTCACCCACTCGTCTACGTAAAAATCCGGTAATTTTTACATCAGTTTCTCAAAAGCAATATGTCTACTTTGACTATTTAATAGTCGAGATGGCTAATTTGAAATTTTATCATAAAAGTATTGACAACTTTATAGGGTTTTGGGAGCATGGATGTACCTCATTAGGCTCATTCGTTAATTTTAATTTTGCTTTCTAAAAACAGAAGGAAAAATATCTAAAGCAAGATCACCAAATCTCAACCATTGAGTGACCTTTCTAACTAAACACATGACTTAAAAATGCCAACAGCCCCGAATTGATAGTCGTTCAGTACCTCCTTCACTACTTCAATGTAGCAATGATAAGGGAAATGAAGTACACTCCGTACTTTTAGTCTCTCCCTTTGGATCTGTTTCAACGAATAACCATTTAAGAGTTACCTTCTATGAATCACAGGTTACTACGGTCAGTATCTGTCGCATACTATCAACAAATACGCATTGTAGAGAACTTTCTTCTCACTGTGCATCAAAATATCACCCATCCTATCTCATAAGTGTAAAATCGCACACTACATTGACAAGCTATTATAAATTGCTTTACATCACACTGTAGAGAAATCCACGTAACAGAAATATATATTTTCCACAATAAAATTTGCATTAACATTTTCTCGATAAAACGTGTGGTGTAGAACGAATAGGGTAAAACAAAATTATTGCAACTGACATTCCCGCTTGTCCTTTTCCTGCCTAATTTCCATAAATTATACCTCCACATTAAGGAGCACAAGAAAGAGCATACAATACGTCGCTACTAAAATATTTAGAATATAATAGCTATGGAAAATCATTCCCTATTTTTACAATTGGAGTAGGTTGACTTTGCGTGAAGATTGTGTTGCGTAGAGTTACAACTGCATATAAGTTTTTGCAATGGCAGAGTCGATACATACGAAGAGAGATAAAATTTTAAAAAAAAGCGTAAGCTACGGCTTAAGTGAAATGAATTAGAAGATTCATGTAATAATAATTTATATATAAATATACATATCGCACCACGCTCCAGCGGGCTGAAGATTGAGCGCAAATGAGAAATTGCTACGTTGTCTTCAGGGAAAAACTGCGAGGCACTAACTTATATCAAGAGGAATAGTTACGTGTTGAAGATTAGAATTAAAAATGAAAGATGAAAAAGCAAAAACGTGGAAAGGGATATAGCAGTCATCCTATGCTAAAATAGGCATTGGTAATATGCAATTGCTAAAAAAATACTAATGATAAAATTTGAAAAGATTCAACAAGAAAAATAGAAGTTGCCTCTAAGATTACACGGTTCCGCAAGTATATAAAGTGAAAGTAAATTTACAATAGTTATATTTTATTTTTGGTATATGCTGAAGTACACCTTAATGGAACAAGTATACCCTAAATTATCAATGGAATAACAACAGAAGTGAGCAAATCTCAATTATGGGGGGACAACAGTGGTGTACACTGTAACCTCAATATATTTGATGAATACATAGACTCTTTGTACTGCGAACAATGAATAATACAGTACTGTTCATACTGTATTTCCACGCAGAATTGAGGCTAGCCTTTGTAGAAAGTATTATTATATCAGCAAAGCAAAAATTGCTTCATTTTATTTTCATTTAACGACAGAGTAGTGAAATGTTCCAAATATTCAAAATGGATAACCATTTGTTTTTCCAATTTAAGTATGTTAAATTATCTGCTACAACTCACAGATGGTGTTCATACGAGGAATTTTGTACCTCATCACCATAGCGTTCGTATTTTCACAGAAAAACATGCAATTATTTTTGTATCGTTCCGAGCGGACTCCACGTGTATATCAATTACTCAAATTAGAAGCAATACAGGGATTTACAACTATAATCAGCAGCACAGTATGTGTATTTGAAAGACAGAAAAAGCTCACAGCAGTATCTGATATATTCCGATCAAAAACCTACCGTATAATGCAAAATATTGCCATTGGAAAAAATAGTGATTCCTTCAATTTGTATTGAAATCGTCATAGAGTGCTTTTTTGAATATTGTGCTATATTTACAAAACTTTGCCGTGTCAAGCTGAGCTAATGCATAAAATAAGTGCCACCAACTTTAAAAATAAACGAATTTAATTTATTTTAACCGTAAATCGCAGTAAGGTTGCAGCAGGGAATGTCATTTGATATTGTCCGTAGGTTTAACTTTCATCTTTCCTAGGGTTTTGAAAATTAAATACCTCGAGAAGGAGTATTTTATCTACAGATTCGTAGGTACATACGTTTGATATACGTTTATTTATCGAATGTAACACATCGAAAATGCCTAGTTTTATTGGGTTCACACTCAATTTACTTGTTACACAAACTAAATATTTCTTAATTTTGTTTATGTTTTCTTCCCGAATTCTTCAATAATATGTCTCTGCATTGGCTATATAAATTTTAGGTATGCTAATATTCCAGAAGTATTTTCAAGCCGGGAAATTAATTTGATTTTAATTTCACAACTCTCCAGTTTAGTTATACATCATACGTTATCATCAAATAATAAATAGATACTTGTTAGTAACATCATCGATTTCAGGTACACGATATTAAACAAGACTGGACGTATTCAATGTTACTATTTTGACAATATATATGTGGTATTTGATGTGCCCGAACAATTTAGGCACAAATAGCATATTGGAGAAAGCAATAAGGCAAGCACACAAGCATGCATAGTTGCGATATCAATCATGGACAGCAAATGTCAACAGAAGTTAATATCAATGGACGATTATGAACATACAACTTTGTTACTTACCTGAACAATGACTTTAATTATTCTTACAATTAATTTTCTTTGAATTTCTATTGCTATTATCGAATTTGATGATTATTACATCGAACTATTTTTGTTTTACTTACGAAT
>JADAQX010000587.1:0-32919 GCA_015476325.1 Cardiosporidium cionae
CTCTACTACACTCTCTGTTTACTACTCCATTCCCTCTACTCCCCTCCCTCTACTCCACTCACTCTACTCTCCACTCACTCTACTCTCCACTCCCTCTACTACTCTCTCCCTCTACTACTCTCTCTGTTTACTACTCTCTCCCTCTACTACTCTCTCCCTCTACTACTCTCTCTCTCTACTACTCTCTCTCTCTACTACTCTCTCTCTCTATTACTCTCTCTGTTTACTACTCTCTCTGTTTACTACTCTCTCTGTTTACTACTCTCTCTGTTTACTACTCTCTGTTTACTACTCTCTGTTTACTACTCCACTTCCTCTACTCCACTTCCTCTACTCCACTCCCTTTACACTCCACTCCCTTTACACTCCACTCCCTCTACTCCACTCCACCCCCGTATTGGAGATAGATAGAGAACTTGTGTTTTTTTTATTTATGCAAACGTTTTAGTGTATAACTTCAGAAAATTTCCACAAACATCTCTAAAATTTTCAATCCAAGAGGATACTTCTTTCAATTTTCCTCTTAATGTATTTCTTATGCATATTAGGGTATCCGTCGAGAAGATGAGCGGGTGAATTTTGGCCTGCCAGACGATATCAAACTTGCTAATTTTAGTGATCTTATAAGCCGACAAGTGCAAGTAATGTTTCTCTGTGATCATTTTCTACTTCTATGAGAGTATACTTCTCTTTGTGATAATTTTCTTCTTCTGTATTTAATTCATTCTGGCGCATTACTTTTTTGTATAGGCAGTTCTTAAAAGCAACATTTTTCTCCATCTTATGTGGTGACCTCTCATGGCATACTTTCTACCTTTGTATTCTCTATATATATATATAGGAAAATTCACATTTCTTCTACCATTTATTCCACTTTAAATTAGGAATTCTTAGCCTACTCTGTTTTATAAAAATTGCCATTACATCTTCTTATTTTTTGATAGGGAAAAGATGTAACAGAACGTGGATCCGCCTTTCGACAATTCTTGGCTCGAAATTGTGGTTAGAAGATAGATGGAATCCTTAGAAACTAACAAAAAATGAAGGAGATATGTTTGTATAGTTTTGCAAACTTCATTTTTTTAGAGTGGACTGTTGTAATTTCATGCATTTTTTATAGCCTAGGAATCCTCTACCCTTGCTAGATGAAAGCTGTGTTATTTTTATAATGTCTATCCACAGAATCTACTTTCATTCTTATCAGAAGTGATTCTAGTAGGATTCCACTTTGCTAGGAGGAATTTTTTTTTAATAAAGAAAAGAAAAGAATGTCTAGGCTTTTATAAACTTTGAAATTTCTTTAGAATCTTCCAAATCCTGCGATCTTCCTTTTGTTGAGCTTTCCCCTCTTTGTGTTTTTTACTCTTCAATATCTCATTTTGCAAATCTTCACGTTCCTATCTTTAACTTTTTTATCTTTTTCTCTACTTTCATTTCTTGTATAGGCCTTGTTTGTGGATAAAGTGTCTCTGTTTACTATTCTTTGAATTCAGATAGTTCTCTCACATGGGATTCTCTTGCTTGGCTAAAAGCGAATACTTCCCTTCCTATTGTTCTGAAAGGTTGGTAGTAAGCCGTTCGTTTTACACTTGAAATGGCTACTATTTATTTCTATTGAACGGATGAAAGATTCTTCAAATAATTTCTTAATAAAATTGTATTGGATGCTCCTTTTCCTATACTTTTGAGGATACTGCCGTTTCCAGACATTTTACAAGGAAAAAGCAGAGATTAACTTTTTTAAAAATCTTCTTTTTATCCCTTTTTGTGTGTGTGATGCATTTTGTTTGGATGACTATTTTTTCATAATATTTCAGTTTTTTAATACTCTCTTTGTTCTTTCCTTCTCTCTCTTTGAGGGGTGGGTAGCCTTTTTGTGTATATAGCCTATTCTCTAATATATTTTTTTTTAATGAATCAAACCTTACTTCTCTCTCTGTTTCATCGTTTGTTGAAGGGGAAATTCTTGTTGAATTTGTAATAGTCTCCTTTGGTGATTATCTTAGATAGTCCATAGTTTCTCTTTGGAATTTTTCCTCTTGTCTATAGTGTCTCTTCTCTTCTTTTTTCTCCCTTTATCTTTTTAAAAAAATTTCTATTTTTGTGTGTGTAAAAATTTGAATCCTATCTCATGTTATGTAAATTTTTTTATACTTTAAGGAATTCTCTCTCCTGAGGATGCTCTTCTGGCTGTCAAATATGGAGTGCAAGCCGTTTGGGTTTCTAATCATGGAGCACGCCAACTCGATGGTAACAAATTATTTTTAAACGAGAGAGCATGGATTAAACGTATTGACATTCATAGTTTTATGGTGAGAAATTATAAGGAGGTCATGAGGGTGAGTTTCAAAATGAGAGAGTTAACTATCCTACGGCCTCTCTATGAGTGGATGTAAGCAAAGGTGAGATGATAACTTCTCCTGTGGCTCCTTTTTAACTTGATCTGACACATGCTCCTGTATTGCATTAAAATGAGATCTATCAATCATTTTTATCTGGTATCTCCTTATTCCATAGAAATGCTTGCTTATACTCTCTTTAATTGCAAGATTTATGATCCATTCCTGTATTCTTATAACCGTACCTTATGCATGTTTTTTATGGAGAAGGATTGACTTCTTTGCTTGGTTTTTTTATTGTATATATATGCATCTTATGTATTATATATTCATTTTCTTTGTATTTCTTTCTGCATGGAGAATAGATTCAAGTTTTTTGTTTATGGATCCATTTCTTGTTTTTCTTTTTTTTTGTTGAATCCATCTCCTGTTTAAACTCTCTTATCTTCTTTAAACTACTTTATTATATAGATTTGTTGTATGAATTTATACAGCCTTCAACTTCTACTTCGTACGACTCTATACGTACGGCAAAGCTCTCTCTTTGATAATTTTTTGCTTGAAATTATGGAAGAAGCATGGCTTGCCTTTATTTTTTTGTTTTACAGGTGTACCTGCTACTATAGAATGCCTTCCAGCTATTCGAAATGCCTTGAGAGGCTCTGGTGAGTTCATCTTCTACTGAAAATGAAAGTTTGTGTTTATTCTTTTTAATTTTTTAATACATTTTTAAACATTTCTTGTGTTTTCTACTAGTGTAGACTCTCAGAGTTTTTGTAAATTTTTTGTTTCTTATGGTTACAAAAAACCATAAATACTGTTTTTACTCCTGGAAAATGAGGAAGAGTGGCTCTCTTCCCTTTTGCTTGTTTTTGCTACCCACAAAATTTTTTTTAAAAATGTGTACATTTTTGTCTATGCGTTGGTATTTGTTGTTGTCAAATGTTGTATCCATCTTTGTTTTAACGTTAGATCGAATTCACTCTTGAAACCATTAAAAAATTTCCTATACATTCCTACGCCTCTGTACCAGGATATCTTCTATTCTCTTTATGGAGCATATTCATTTCTCTCTATTGACTGCTAATCTTGTCTTTTGTTTCATTTTCTTAACATTTTTTTTCTGTAATAACGTTTTGTTAATATCCATGGCTTACTATAGGATTAGAAATTTATATTGATGGAGGCTTTAGAAGAGGCACAGATGTCTTGAAAGCTTTGGCTTTGGGAGCAAATTATGTATTTTTGGGGAGGCCAATCTTGTGGGGTCTCACTGTGGGTCAGCAAAAAGGTATGCTTAGGTCAATGTTTTACTCGTTTTTAATCTTATCCATTATAATTTGCTATGAATTCTGTTGCTTTTCTTGGTTTCTACCTGTCACAGCGTCTTTAGTCATCGTTTTTATCTTGCTTTTTATGAATAGGAACACTCTTTCATTTTAATAATAAAATGATAATATAATTATCTGCACTTTTATTTTAGAAGATTCTTTGCATTTGAAATAGTATATACAGGGCTTAGTGTTTAGTCTCTCCCTTTAATAAGTAACTGCAAGCATCAAATGAAGGCAGTGAAGTGAAACCTTGCAGCCATTGTCATTTCATAGGTTTTAATGTTCTACTTTGCATGTTTATATTTCAGCACAGAGGTAGTACGTGATGTAAAGTAAGATAGAATGCAGAAGATAAAGTTTTTAATTATTATTTTTCTCTTTTGGTTTTCTGATCCTGATTGCATTTTTTATATTTCCTCTATTCAGGTGTCTCTAGAGTTATTGAACTCATGCGTATCGAATTAGAGAGAGCTATGAGGCTTTGTGGTATGCAAAGAATTTTTTTTGTTGATTAATCCACTTCTATGCAGTGTCTCGCTTTTTTATTTCATTTTCTGTAACATATTAAGAGGTTTTAACGAATTTGCATCTTATGTGCAAACTCTCTCTTAACTTTTTGTTTTTATCAATTTTTTAATTGCTTGCTTATTCTCTATGTATATTTTTACAAGTTTTCTTTATACACGCTTGCTGAATGCAACTTTTTTTAATTCGAAGTGTGAGATATTCATATGACCGTTATTTTCTTTCCTTGTCTAGTGTTTGTCATTCTCCATATACTGCTGCTTCTTATGTTTTTTGGTGTCTTATTTTTTGCTTGAGAATTCTAGCATTTGAGACTTTTCATGTGGATTATATTTTTTATCTTCTGTGCGCAGCATTTCAATTTTTTTTTCAAATTTCCTTGTCTTTTCTTTAAACTCTTTAACACCTACAAGCTTAAATTATTTTTGTAGGTGCGACGGCACTTGAAGAAATTGTTCCTGCAATGCTTCTGCTGCCACAGTCTACACGTTTCCAACCTTCTCATAAGCCGTATCGTCCCTTTTATCCTAGAGACCTGCAGCCTGAAGTTGATATGCGGTATAATCACTATCTTCGCTCGAAATTTTGAAGAGGGAAATTCAGAATTCTCTGGCTTATCCATTCTGATGAAGAGAAAATCAGATGAATGGAAGTGTATTTTTTTTTAAAATAATTTTTTGTATTTACCTAAATGGCTCTAGCTTTAAGTTATTTAGAATGCCTTTAATTGATATAATTCCGTTAACATCCATATCAACTTGCTAGCATTCCCCTATGTATTGAAAGAAGTGGGATAGCTACAAGCGCAAGAAGAGGAAGATAATCCATGTATAGTTGCTAAATATGCGCATCTGTATTTCTTTTGCTCAAATTTTCAGAAAGAAATATATAGATGCAGCAAGAATGATTTATACCAAAAGTTTGCGTAGAGGTTGTGGTTTCATCATTTTGTATATTTTGATTGATGAATAGCCCATGACCTGTTAGGATGAAGCGAAATACCTAAACAATCATTTTAGTGATTCTTATCTGTAAAGCTATCAAGAGCCTTGCTGTGTTTCTCCGGCAATTTTTTGTATTGTTTGAGCCCGTAATTTTCGCATTAAAATAAAATTTTTGAGCGTGTAAACTTTTCAAACTCTATTTTGAGGTTTTTCTGTTCCAACAAGTCCTCTGTATAGTTGCATAGTGCTATGTTGGAAATGTCAAAAAATGGAGCTTTTGAGTTTTTGTGTGGGAGATCAGTTATTTTTTACAATGTCTAGTGAGGCGCTGAAGCAGCGTAAAAATTATTTTGATTTGACTGTATCTCGGTTGCTTTAATGATCTTTTTTAAAGAGTAATTTAATTGTTGTACCTTCTACCCGACTTATATTCTCTAGAAAATACTATGATTTCTTAAGTAAGCGCAAAACCAATACAGCAAGAGATGTATACTGTCTCAAAAGTAGATGCTTTTTGGACGACGACAATTCTTTGCAATCACATCCCCTCTTTTCTAACCCTCTTAGCTTTAACATTGGTTTGATCAGCCACTCATTAACTCATTTTCAAACCCTCTTATAGAAGAAATGAAATCGTAGAAGCAACACAGGAAAGAAATGACAATACCTACTTTATCCGAATGAAATATATTCTCTATAGCAAGGCCTATGTTAGACAAGAACCTAGTGAGCTTGTAAGAAAATTATTTTGCCTGTTTGATTTTATTCAGCAGCATTCTTTTTGAGTCAAGTTTAGACTGCGACGAATGCATCACAAAAAGAATGAAGGTTAAAGTGCATGTAGCAATGAAAAGAAAAAAATCCTAGTATAAGTCAACGCCACAATGAAGAGGCTTATGTAAATGTTAAAGATGCAATTATTGCCAAAGATATGAACAAATCATTTCTCCATGTACGTTTCAAGCTGTTTTTAGAAGAGTCAAACGGGGAAATTTTTACCGTTTTTAAAAGAAGGCAAATCATGTTAATGCTTATTAACATTAAAGAGATTTAAAAATGCGCAACTGCTAGAGTTGAATATTTTTAGTTTTAGGAAAGAAGTCATTCAGTAAACAAAAATCCAACGGAGACGCTAAAATACTAACATTTCACCCTATTTCTGCATTTGAAAGTATGATTTCTCATATTTACACCAGAAAAAAATTTAAAGTAGGTTAAAATGAGCTCTTTCTCCAGATTTTGCTGTGGATAGGCTACTCTATGGTAAATCAGCCGCGTTGATTTTTTAATATGAAAAGTAAAAATAGATTTTCCCCTAGAATAATTTTCACTTATTTCTTTAAAAATCTAACGAAAAATATGTTTTCTTGAGTGAAAAATGTTATACATTTAATACTTGAACAAGAGTAAAAATTGTTAAACCGATTTATTGTAATGAATCAGCGTCACTTATGTGTTATCTATTCAGCCAAAATGTTTTTTCATTTGGTTATTTTTATTCGTTGCGTTTTTTGATATTCTTGAATTTTCCTTCCATTCCATCTTTCGCTGTTGTGACAATCATGCTATTTCCATACCTCTTTGAAAAAAAAATGGATGAATTTGAGGATCATTTTGAAGATCCAGTATTATTTGCTTCAAAGAAGGTGGTGCATGAACTTTGGTAAGCGGATTTTCATCAATTACTGAGTAAATCAATAATAAAACGTAATAGAGATTTTTAGTTTTAACTTTGAACTTACAATCTGTATTTGGAAATTGTTTCAACAAAGCGTGAAACTATAATTCCGTTTTATGAATACTCACAAAAATTTTTAGTATGTATGGTGGTTACTTAGTTGGCAAATTAATATTTCTTTTGTCTTTTTCAGCTGTTACTAATGATGTTTTTTATTTTTATTTTGTGCTTCTAATGCCTATATATGTTTTCATTATTTAAAATGTATTTCTTTAAAACGTGTATGCATATTTGAGAGTTTAAAAAAACTTATGTTATACAACAATAGAAGTTTGTTATAAGTTTTAAGAAATTTGTATCGTTTTTCATGCGTGAAGTGATTTAAGATATGAAAAAAGATTTCAAAATTTATTTGATCTGCGCTCCTGATTTTAAAATGACATTTGATGTTAAAATTTTAAAATAGTTTTACAAAGCAACATCAAACCATGCATTTCCTATATTACTCAGTTTTCTAAACATATCTTAGCAGTTACATATTTTCGAAACGTACCAGGTCTTTTGATAGCTTCAATTAAGAAACAGTACAAGAGGGTATCAGCCGCCTAACAACAAACACACATTTGCAACCAGAGAATTGTAGGCATTATAAAAAATACGCAAAAAGATAGAGTTGCCGCTTGAAATTTATCCATTTTCTATATTTTATTTATGTGTTCCCAATTAAACACTATTTAAAAAAGCTCTCAGTCAAAACACTTAAAGTATATCCTATTTACGTTCCCCATCTAAAATTTTTTTATCTTTTTAAAATAAACGCAGAAATATCTATTCTTGTATGCCTTCAAAACAAATGATTCGACAGAGTCTTTGCTAAGTCAATGGAAATGTTATAAGGAGTATCGTAGCGCTAAGTGCATACTTTGTATGAATAATTTTAAATTTTGCATCTTTTGCAAAAGCTTGTTTATATTTACTTTATGTAAAATTAAAACCAGAGTATTTCTTCTTGGTAAGCAATGCTGATTTTTTAAAGAAATTCCTTAAATTTGTTTATTGCTTACCATGTGTAAGACTGCCATAAATTGAGAAGCGACGAATGCTGAAACAATGGCTGTCATCTAATTTGTCAATAATTAAAGTGTGTAAAAATGAATAATTTTTTGACCAAACGAATGCATGCAACAGCAGTTGTTCCAAAATATACCACAAAAAATTCTTTAGAATGCGTTGTGTATTTTTGTTATTGCATTTTTTGCTGTTTTTATTTTTCCATTTACTGAGAATTTTGTTTATTTTTCTACTTTTATTTCATTTCATTTAAACCTCTTTATATTACTAATACATCATTTTCTTTTTTATTAAGTGTTTTATGCGCTTTTTTTGCCTGCCTAATTCTACCAAAAGAAGAATTTATAGTTGATGTCTTTTAAACATCCCATCAACGTTTTTGCTTAGAAATTGTAATTTATTTTGAATAATATCCATAAGAATGAAAAGACTTACAAAAGCAATAAAAAATGGAGCACATACAAAACGATGCGAAGAGAGTGCACTATAGGCATCCACATGGAGAAGAGTCTAAAAAACCAAACAAACAAACGTTCAAAAAAATGAAATGTTAGAAATTTCGGATCATTTAGCTAAAAATACTTGGAGATAAATAACAAATTAAAGCTGCATGTTGCATCAATGCTATTTTAACTTTTTCAGGCCGAAAATGTATCAAATTTTATCAACTTCAAAATTTGAAAAATTAGAATGTATAGAGAGTAAAAGTAAAGAAATTTATTAAAAAAAAACACACAAGGATCAAAGAATTTGTTAAGGAAACAAATATAAATACATAAAAAGTAGTAAAATTTAGGCCAGGATATAATAACAATTCATAAATTTTCTATTTTTTGCTATACACTACTACTTATTTTTAACTATAAATATTCAAAAATAAAGTATATCAAAATATTTTACCGAATAATTGATTAATCCTACAGTAAGAGAAATGGCCACAGTTCCCAATACTGCTGGAAGTTGCATAATCTAAAAATTAATTCAAAAATAAAACGTTTACACCCTAAAATAAAAATTTACAATTTAAAAAACAATAAAGTCTGACAATTTATAAATACTTTGTTGAACACATTAAATAGCAACATAAATTATAAAAAAAAATAAAAACATTGTTCAAAAAGAAAATAACTACTGCAAAATAGGATATTGCCTCTAAAAATTTTTATAAACCAAAACTTTACTTTTAAATAAAACATAGCAATTTAAAAAAATTAAGAGCAACAAAACAGGTAAGGATACAAATTACTTACCCCATGCAGACTTGCAGCAGGAGAATGGGAATGCAACAATTTTTCAGACGATGCATCCATGCTGGTAAAAAAAGAAGAAGACGATAAAGTCATCTGTAAACAATTCAAAATAAGCATTTTTTGTAATAAAATTAAAGTATTTGACAAAAACTAAAAAGTATTTTTCAAGAAATAGAAAAAACACAAGAATTCAGTGCAATTTAACCACAAAACTATTTTTGGCACTAACATCGAATCTACTACTTCTCACTACGTAATTATGTGCATACAATTTACGTTATTTTTTGGTGGAAATAAAATGCACTTAATTTGCTTTTATTAAATAAATTTCAGGATATTTATTCTTTTTCCCCCTTGTGTCTACAAATAAAATATATTTTCTTGGCTTACAATGCTTTCCATTTTTGTTAAAATTTCAAAATATTTTTACTTTTGTCATTACTCACTAGTATATACTATTTTTATACTTGAACACTTGTATTCCATTAGCAATATTTTTTTAAAAATTATACTTTTCTCAGATATATCATTTTTTGACTTTAGTAATGTTATTTTCTCTCAATTTTCTACGCATTTTCTCTCACAAAAATGTCCTTTCATATGATTTATTCTATATTTTGCCAAGATACCTCTACATAACCAGCGGAAGAAAATCGATCTACAATAACATTAATGGGAAGTATCCATTGGCCTGAAAGAAATTTTAAGCAGTAATTTAACACTTGAGAATTTCAGCATGAATGAAAAACCAATTCCACTCTAATTTACAATACATTTTCTCTATCCTATTCTGTTTTACAATTTAAAATATTATATTATTAAACCTCCTATTTTATCTATGGTACAATAAAAAGCATTGCAGTCATTCAATTATATTGAAAAATGTTGCATTATTTTATAAAAAAGTACAAATTTTGTTGGTCATGCTTTTTTTTTTTTTGGTTAATAGTTGAGTTTTCCTTCTATAGTATTGTAAAGATTCTACTTCTAAACTACAAATTTTAGCATATAAATGAAATGTTTTTGTTTACGTAGAATGGCTTAGCCTGCTTAAAATTCTGAAGTAAAAAAAAGTGGATTGCATCCAGAGTGTATGTACAATAAAAAAAAATAAAATAAAACAGACAATTTCATATATTGTTTTTAGCAATGCGTATTACCAAGGAATGCCTTGATACGTTCTAGAAGAGGAGAATAATATACAAACAAAGGCTGCCTCTTTGAAATCCAAGGAAATAAAAATCGAATAGGGCGAGTAAATGCCATAATAATAGCGCCTATTACAAAACTTCCCAAATGATGACGAACGGCCATTATCATTGCAATGATGGAAGGATTCCAACCCACGTCACGATGATGTGAATTAATAGAAGGAGAAAAATACCAAATCGTTCCTTTTCAAAATAAAGTAAAAGCAATACAGTAGGATAAAATATGAAATTGTATAGAAAATTGAATACATGCAAAAAAAAAATCAAATGTAAAGACTAAAAATTAAAATAATTCAAAAACACAAATAGAATGCTATTCAGAGGCTTACAAAATTAAACAGTTTTGACAAAAAAAAAGATAGATAAAAGAAAAGATAGAGACTAAAAACTTCAAAATTTGTTAAACAAATCTTATCAAAAGAAAACAACGCCATCATAGTAAAAACATAAAATGGACATTAAATAATATATATATATATACAAATCATGGCAAGACAAAAATTTGTATAAAAAGAAAATTACAAATGTGCAATGGAGTGTCATTAGCAGCTATAAAATTCAATTTTTTCTTTGAAACTTTTAAAATAATAAAATGCGATAAAATTTAATATAAATATAAAGCTTACCAAAATAAGCCAAAACAAATTGGCAAAAGGAAAGAATACATTCAAACACTAAAAGGAGTGCCAGCCACCACAGTCTAAAAATAAATATTCATAAAATTGCACACACATTCATTTTTTTAGCAAATAGATTTCTATAAAATGTGCACACAACACAACAAAATACAAAAAATGGGATTAAAATTTTTTTTGAGATATACATGTTTTTGTCTGTATACAAAGTACTATACGCTTTGAAAAATGCTAAAAATATAAGCTAATTTAGTAAAGTTTCTTACATGGACAACAAAACAGAGAAAAAATCCCATGAAAATGAGCGATACAGCGGAAGAATAGAAATATCTCCATTATCTTGTAGATTAAGAGGAACCTTCAGACAAAATTTATAATAAATTTCATAGGAATTTTGAAATAATTTCGTTAAAACAAAATTACAATTTTGCTATTTTTAAAAATTCAAAAATTATTTGACTAAAAAAATGTAAGCAGCAAGCTAAAAAAAAAACAACTTATAATCATCACAAATAAAATATTCTATAGACACACATAAGTATATAACTACGTAAAATAGAACAACACAGATACAACACTTCCAAGAAGGATTTTTAAACAAAAATAAACAAAGAAGAATATTTTTTTTTTAAATACAAACGTTGATGGAGTACGCCGATCCGGCTGAAATAGAGTGTAAATATCCCACACTCCACACAATAAGCCAAAAAAACAAGACTGAGAAACAAAATAATCAAGAAAATGTATACAAGATAATGTTGATAAGACACCAAACATTGAGAAAAAATGAAAAATATAAACTATAACAAAATATACTTTTCTGCAAACTTAAATGCACAAGCTAAAAGCATTTCACAAAGCAAAAATAGATTTTAGGATATTAAAAAAATAACGTATAAAAATGCTTCAAATCTAAAGGCAAAGCAATAAATTTAATCTCTTCAAAAAAAAAGAGATTAAAAATTGAAAAAACAAATAAAACAGGGGTATAAAGATCATTTTTGAATACTACTAACAAGACCTAGTTTTTTCTATTTTATTTGAACATTTTTAATACATAAAAGTTACATTTTTGTCTACATTTTGGTAAAAATTTAAAAGAGATCTTTAGGCCGCTACTACATAAATAATAAAATGTCTAAAAGAGATATTCCATTGATTGCTATTCTATTTGAAATAGTTTATTAAAATTGCAATTGCATCTGCCTACTGCCCATTACCTCCTGTGGTTATAAATGGAGTAATAAGTATACTTGGAACATCAGACAGAAACTCTCCAACACAATTTATCATACGAGTAGCAATAGTCAAACTTTTGTGAGAAATCAACAGAATTATTGTCCCAGCACCAGTAACAATTAATAGGACAATTCCAAACTATACAAAGAAATACTTGGATAAAATTATAGAAAATAGGATTATCCTAAATTTTCTAAATCTAAGAAAGCAAAAGTAAAAAATAAAACATCTATATAGTAAATCTATTGTACCAAAAAACATGATAATAAAAAAACAAATATACAAAGCAGCTTTGACATAGTAATTTAAATAAAAACGCTGTAGAGATGTCATAGAATTTTTGACTAAGAAAACAAGATAGAAAATACAAGAGATAAAAATTAAAATTTGTTCTACGTAAAAAAACAAAAAATTTTGCGTAACACAAAAGCAATAGAAGGCAAAGTTTTTTGATAATAAGCAATAAAAATACAAAAATTAAAATAAATATTATTATAGTACGCAGAAAATTTTTATACAAAAAATTTTATTGATTGAGATAATAAAAAATTCATCAAGAAAAATAGGGTAGCAGCAAAATAGGTAATGATACTTATGCCATTTGAATAAAATTTAAAAAAAAAAATTTTTTAAATAAAACACTCGACGCTAAACAACCAAGCATCCCAAACAAAAGATAAAATACTATTGCTGAAAAATAGAATTATTCTGTGTATCAAACTATTTATGAAACTTTGCTAAATTAAAGACATATTTAGAGCCATTGAAATTTATGTTGTTTAACAAATCATACTTACCAGGAATGAAATAATATGGTCTTGAGAATAAATTAGACGTTTAACTGGATCAAGCATTTCTGTGTATCCGCCATAAATAAGATAGCAGCCACTAAAGAAAAAAAGAAAGAGCGAGTAAAGTGCTGTCACGGGGAAGGTGAGCATAGGAAGAAAATTGCAGAGAGCTAGATAAAGACAGCTAAAAAGCGTGGTCAAGAGAAGAGTGGTGATAAACAGCGGCCATGCAACTAGTAAGGAACCAACGGCCCATCGATGAAAATGGCTGCTTTGCTGCTTCAAAGCAACACCAACTTTGGCTCTGAGAGCAGGATCGGTTGGTAAGCAAAGACTATTTGCAACCCTTTCAGTAGGATAAAGAGGAGAGTGGACCTTATACTCAGTGACAATTGCTGAGCTTCTATCCTTGCTTTGCGATGTATCTACAAATGATATAGGAATAGTTTGGCCGGCTTTGCTTTCTTTTTTGGAAGGACAAGAGGAGATACAGTAAGGGGAAAACGAGTTCAGTGAGTACGAAGCTGTGGAAGAAAGTTGTTCTAAGGGGGAATGAATGCGAAGAAGAGAAGGGCCATCAGGAGAAGATCGAGGATCAAGGGGGTAAAACAAATAAGGCAAACGTCGTACTGAAGCATCTTTTCCACACACTTTGCCCTGATAATTAATTCCCTTGTATAAACGGCTAATGTTACTACGAGGAATAGCAACAAACAAAGTGCCGCCAATAAGGATACCGAGGAATATCATAAAATAAATAGCAATGTTCCGGTTAGTCACTTTTCTATGAAGGTGCTGATTATCCCTGCTAGTCGGTAGCATGGACGAATTTGCATCTGCATTCGAAGCAGTCCAAGCGGCAGGTGCATAGCCCATGGGTATATTAGCTGGTAACGAATTCAGCGTATGCGGGCTTGAAGGACTATATGGCGATATCATCGACGGTGCTGCAACAATGGCGGACAGCCATGAAATATTTTGATTGCAGAACTTTTCCTCTTCAATAAAATAATCCTACATTTTTTTTGATTTAAAAAAACACTGTTAATTAATGCTTTCAACACTAAGAAATACGATGGGAGAAAAAACACGTTTAAATTTACTGTTGCCTGAAATACAACAGTTTTTTCTTTTTCATACTGCTGTAATTGCATTAGTTTTTTATAAATTCTTACTTAATGCAACCTTTATATTCAACTGCATACACAAAGAATTAATTAAACTATGCTTAATTATCCATTCAATTTAAATTGCAAAAGCTCTTCTGCAAAATAACAACAGGGTTACAAAATCATTACTTACATTGATTCTAATTTCAAGTTTTTGAAACTGCAAATAATGTTTTTTGTATCAAGCTTTGCAAAAGCGAAAAAGGCAGCAAGCTACTAAATATATTATTATGCTTTTATTAAATTATTTAGCATGACTGCCACTTTTGATGTTTCTATTTACTTTGATAACATACATTTGCATGTGATAAAAATACTTAAACAGAAAAGATAAGACAAATGAATTCGCGTATTTCGGGAGGATTTTTTAAATATTACATTCACTTAAGAAACCCACTCCATAACCGAATTTTACAAAAAAGTAAAGAGAAATTATGTACTTTAAAGCGTCTTCAAATATACTACATTTAAAAAGAGAGTATGCTCCTTGCTGCGTTTTAAAAAAGTTTTTTTTAACGTTTTGTTTGCAGACTTTAATTTTCTCATCAACAAAAGTACCTGAATTTATCTCCTCTTTTATTGTTACCATTAAATATTGAAAAATTCTATTGAAGAAATCATTGGCTGTTATCTGCTTTTTTGCACTCGATAACTCAAATTGAAAATAATTGGAGCTATTTCATTAGAAGAGTACGACTTTTTAATTATAATTTTTCACATAACTATTTTGTGAAATTGCATTAAAAAAGCTTCTAGAATCTGGCGTTACAGTGAGCTCCCCAAAACTATTCAGTAAAGGGGGTTGTTCACTAATAATTTGTAGGTAATAACATTAAAATCATTTTGGATAGGTCAATATTTACCTAAAATATATCTGAAAGGAAATTTTTGGCTTACCCGAGATAATAGAAGGAATTTGCACTTGCATAGGCGGATGGTACATGCTATCAGCAGAAGGACCTGAAATGCGCTCACCATTTCGAGGATCGGAAGGATTGCTATACACCATTTGTGATGTATCTGGAATCATAGAATAAGATGAAGCCATTTCCTGAGAAGGCACAAATAAATATTAGGAATAGACTGCATACTTTTATTCAGTTAAAATACAATCTTTGAAAAGGAGGAGGGTAACTGTGATACAAAATGTGTTTTGATTGCATTTGAAATCAATGCTAAAATTTGGACTCTAAGTCTTCAGTCAAACAATAATTAACCTCATAACCGTTATTATACAAGAAATAGAAGAGCATTTGACATAAGCTATAAGTAAGTGAATCAATATGTGATCATTCTTTCATGGTAAAACACAGAAGTGTCTGCTATAAGAAGGGCAAAAAACATGCTTTATACTGACATAACAAGGTTATTTGGATGCTTTCAGGGAAAATGTATAACTAGATTATTCTAGACTGCGTTAGGATTTGACGAAATAAATGACGAGAAAAATATTTTTAAAAAGTATCGGTACTCTAGGAATTGAATCTAAACTAGTCATAACTTCTGGTATTCTCCAATTTGTGTATACATTACATATTTTTGATACAAGCACTCATTCAGACTTTCAAAATAAATTGAGGGTAGATAATGTCAATTTCACAGAGCTCTTGTTTGCATGACCTTGATAAAAAATATGAACGAGTTGTAATTAAGCGTACAGGTGGAGGAACTACCGTTTACAGGAAGACATAAATATAGCTCCGAAAATACAGATGGTACAAGAAATCGACCTGTAATAGACGACTGAATTATTCCTTTTGGTATGGGAGTTGAATTCACGTTAATATGATACAGAAAGTTTTCACGACAAAAAATTTTGGGAACCTTTTATCCTGTCTACAACCATCTGGAAGATGAAAACGAGCCCTAGTATTTCTGATCGGTGGTTCTGGAATTTGTAGACATCGCTATACATATACTGTGGCGGTTATATGATCTCTTTCACAATAAATAGTAGGAATTTACAAAAAGCGGGAATAATGCGGAGGCGTAGAAATCATCAGTTATTTAAGAAAAAAATTCTCAACAAAATAAAAAATCGAGGGGGTAATAGTAGAGTTAGTAGTAATAAAATTATGCTAGAGTATCAAATCATGCAGTCTAAAAAGCTGGTAAAGATAGGGAGCAGATTGACACCGCTAGGGAATGTGGTTTGTCACAACAATAGTATTACTATATAGCGACCCTGCTGCATCTTACCGGTAAGGCTTTATTGCGCTACAATTTCTAGCCTAACCAACAATTCTTGCTTATTGGAAGGGTTTTCTGATCGTGATTTTGGTGTCCGTATATGTTTTAAACCATCTTTTAATACTATTTGGTGAATCATGTAGGGATATGTGCAGCTGAGTCAATCCAATAAGATTTTCCAAACTCTCCAAGTGTTGGATGAATTTGGAGACATTTAAATAATTGGTATTGTAGTAAAAATCTTGTGTGCAATTTCTCGAGTAGTTGATTTTGTAGTTTACGCTAGCAGGATGCATTGAACATGCTTGCCCTAGCCCATTGAGCTTCTTCACACTACTCGGCTAAACAAAAACACTTTAGAGTTCGTTTTATTTCGAGAATTAATATAAACAGTTGAACTACCTTGCAAGATATTGCCTCTAAAGAAGGCACAAAGATATCAAACGTACCTCATAGAAGTGTGAAATGAATTTAATGGAATATGGTGAAGAAATCAATTATATTAATTAGCCTTTTCTATTTAAAAATATCTAATAATGTTTGTTTAATGATGTCAAATGATTGCCAATCATGCATGGTTAAACAATATACTTATTGGATTTTTTATTTTTGTTGCACTTGGTTGGTAATTGTAACAAGAGTGCTACTTTTGTAGTTAAAAGAGGAGTTGAGGTAGAATCTCTTGCGTAATCTTTCATTTTTATCAGTTCACTTCATCATAATTTCTAATAGCTTAGCAGGTGTGTGATAGCTCTTCACCTCCACATTCGCATCTCTTCCAATTATTTCGTTCCTCTGATGCAGGGTGCCATTAAAAAAAGTCCCATACAGCAAAGTGATGCTCTGGAAAATATTAGTACAATTGTGTAAATAGAGTGCTACGCTTCTAGTGAAAGACGAGAGCCATCATATCCTTGCAATAAGCTCACTGATTGACGCTTTCGTGTCGAGAACCAGCAAAAATACTATTTCTGCTTTGATTTGGTGGAGAGCTAATAACCTGCAGTAGGAGCCATTGATAAAAAGTTTCATCCGAAAAATACTTTCAACAAAATTGCCCCATTCAACTCGTATGCCCGAGGCTTGCAGAACCCAAATCGAATGAGCTTCTGCATTCCTTTCTAAAACAATCAGGGTTCAATGAGGAAACAAATCTCATCTGCAAAATGCGCATCACAATGTTAACATTTAAGAAAAGCGTTAAGTAGTGACAATACATTTAAGTCAACCCTAGAATAGTGAGGAAACAAATTTGCTGTTTCGGCAGACAGCTATAAAATGGTGGGATTTAATTAGTGCAGCAGACGAAGATATGAAAATGTCAGTCTGGGAAAAGGATTCTATTTATTCATCTTGCTGCTTCGCGTAATAAACGCAAGGAATTTTTAAGCAAATGTATGCCGTGCTACTATTTCCGAATGCGGATGAGTTGCCATGGCAGGGTCGAATATTTCAAAAAAATACATCGTAAGATTGCCAATAAAAACATAAGGATGCCAATTAGTTTCGAGCATACAATGTTAAAAGCTAAAAAAGTTAAGTACAAGTTGGTTATATTAGACATTTCTTGCCAACTATAAATTCGTTTAAAAACATGGTAAGTTCAAAATTTCAAATAATTATTCATTCATACATACAAAAAGAGTAGCAGCATCTCTCTGAAAAGCGAAAGGCAAATGGAAAAAAGCAGGATATACCAAAACAGCATCTGCATGCTCATCACTTTTGGCAATAGGAATAATTCATTGCTAACTTTCACAAATCTCGTGTTTTGTAAAAATAAAGATGAAACCTTAGCAACTAAGGATAGACTAAAATAGAATCACTCTGAGCGAAATTCTTAAATTTGAATAAAGACACATTCTTTGTTTTGATTGAGATACAGATAACCCAAACCTTGCAGACGACTATTGCTTGATTGCAGGCAAGCTTAAAATAAAGACGGTCCAATTAACAAGATAGTAAAAATTTCTCTCCTTTCAGTACAGGAGGGAAAAATTAAAGGATTATATGCAACAAAATGATGGCAAGAGAGGATCTGCGGGAACTTACCCGAAAATCTACTTATTGAATCATTTGGTGGCAAAAACAAAGAAGTTAGTTCGTTCTATAAGATGAGCTGTTTTAGAGGGGATATCTTACATCAATGGATTTCATAAATCCACAAAGCATTACCAGCAATGCTAAAGAAACAGTATTCACCAAAACTCAAACATAGAAGATGCTGGGCAAAAAAAGAAGAAGAATCCTTATTAAAAGTGAAAAATGCGTAAATAGATTGCTTTATTGTTCTCCAGAGCTATAATCAATTAGCGTTACGCAGATGTAAAAAAAGCAATTATGACCACGTTATATTATAATTTTCCTGCAAGAAAGAGCATAACAATTTACAAAAATAAAACATGTATGCATTCAGTCATCTGAACGCTCCTACATCTCTATACACGATAGATTCAAAAAATAATGAGTAGACCCATTTTCTTTCAACAATTCTCTTGAGCAATAATAGTAAAAAGCGAGTGTTTACTCAAACAATAGCAAGCAAATGCAACAAAAGATAGTAACACGCTAAAAAAGTATCGTACATAAAATGTTTCAACGATTACATCGCTGCAGATGATTTGAGAAAAAGAGATTCAAGGCGCAGGTTAGAGGAAAAATGCAGACAACAAAAATGCATAGTTTAGGATGAAACTTCTCCCCAATATCTCTGACTACCGCTTCATATACCAAAAAGAGATAAACAAATGGCTCGATACTTAACACCGACAAAAACAAGCATGCCAAGAGCAACAATAATAAAGACCATACATAAACCAAACGCAGCAATATTTGAATGGGTAATGAATATAAAAAACAACAGCATACTTCCCATTTTCTAAGTTTGCATAAAAGACACAAGAATAGATTAAACAAGAGGTGTAACTTCATCCTTACGTTGGTTTCCAAGTTATGCATCTGATGACGCATCGCTAGCATAATCGTTTTTACTTTCGGATTTAGAGCGAGATCGTGACACTCTATCATCAGAATACGACGAAGCAGCACTCGCAGATCGATTATTTCGTACTGCTCCATTCGTTTTAGAAAGTGAACCACCCCTAATAAAACCAAGAAAATATACCAAACTTCACAGCCTGCAAGGGTGTGATTCTACAGCATGAAGTGAAAGAGTTTCATGAACTGGGGAAGTAAAATGCAATCATTACGTATCTATACTATATTCCATTTCTTACAAGATTTCATATTTTTCCCTAGAGTTAAGAACTTGGTAAACCTTCCTCTCATGTGCCCAACAAGAGGGTCAATGCATCACACAAAATAATACTTCCTTTTGAATATATCCATACGAGCGGATACAGCAAGACCACTAACCCTAAACTATTTACATCCAAGATAAACTATGTAATTGCAATTCTTTTCATGTACCTCTAGCTTTCATACCTCTCAACAAACCCATATACTCACCCCACACTCTTCGTCTCTCTCCTCTCTCGTAACGCCTCTACAAAACCAGGACGTCCTCAAGTGCATTAACCTTTTCTTCCCTTCCCACCTCTGTGCTAAACCCTGTCGTTCTCTTACCGATATCCGTTCATTGCTTCTAAAGAAGCATTACGTTCTTCCGGTGATTCGTTGCTTGGATGACGAGGACTCGCATCTTCTTCTTCTCCTTCAAATTTTTTCATCTCGGCCGACAAAGATCTCTCGCGATGTTTGGCATCGGGAGAAAGCGAAGATTTTCTACCTAAACTTTCCCGACCCGATGAGTGATTAAGAGAAAGCGATGAGCGATGAATCTCTGGTGAAATCGACGCTCTTCTAGAGGATGGACTTCTATTTTTTCTCTGAGAAGAAGTAGCTTCACGAGGGCGGGTATCAGGGGCGCCACGATCACGTGGATAATCTTGATTTTTCCGTTGGCGACGGCCCACATCACTACCATAGGAATTACTATGACTGCGACTGCGAGAATAGCGATTAGCGTTTCGACTTCTGGGAGGAGAGCGGGAACGATAACTGCAGCAACCAAAATAGATAAAAATATGAAAAGAGGCAAGAAAAATACTCCCATAGTCTACATAAGCAAAAAGTTTGTTCTACGTGGACAAGAGAAGATATTAGATCTTCATCCAGTGCGTCCAATGCGAAAAATAGATAAGGATGAACACACACAAGGTGAAAGAGTGACTAGAAGGTGTAGCATAGAAAGAGGTAGTTGGTAGCACCCATGAAAGGAAGCAAGTAAACATGAGAAGATAATAACAAGGAGGGGGGCAACTCGGCGTAGCACAAGTACGGCCAAGGAAATCGCAATTTTGTCAAAATTGCGATTTTTGAGACTATCTGCCTTCAGAGTAAAGCCCATGGAGTCTTATCCAATTGCCTGTGAAAAATCTCTTAAGATTAAACTACGCATTGCTTTTTCCCAAGCATGAGCTAACTCATACCGATTCTCTGCATAATGCCTATCCTCGTCAGATCTCAATGATGCAGATCTATCAAAAACAATGGGAGTGATGTACAAATAACAGGAACGAAGAGTGCAGCAAACAGAGACTATCACCCACAAGATAGACTAAGCAACATTTCAAAAAAAATTTAACAACACCATCCTTTCAGAGAGATAATGAAATGTAAGACAACCCATAACCTCACTTTTTCATGAAAATAAGTATTTTTAGACGAGAAACATCACTATAAATACACAAATTTTCATTTTTTTTCTTACCTTGATCGGCTTTCTTGTCGCTCTTCACGAACCTGCAAACAGCGGCAAAAATACGTATTAGATTTACTCTTATTAAATTGACAAAATCATCACGGAGAAAGCACTGCAGAAACGCTAATTTTGAAGGCAATTATAGCGATGATCAAAGTAGGAGTTTCCTAAAAAGATTCAGAAGAAGTGTGATTCTTGCGTCGTGTTTTCTCTGACGTTATCCATAGATTGACACGTTGACTATTATATTAAGGATATTAAAAAGTGTTTAGAATTTAACAAATTATTTAAAAATGTAGAATCCATGCTTATTCTACAGGCTGCTAGCACATCATTTGAAGTATTTCTTTGCAATTTTTGAGTTTGCATCCCATTGAAAGGATACAAACAGTTTCAATAGCGGCTTCATCCCAACAAAAGGATATTTCTTAATGGATTCAAATGCAGCATTAGCACTCACTGAAATTCTATCTGCTGGATATATATTTCTGATAGTCAAAAAATTACAGGGTGGTAAAAGCTATAGAAAACCAAGTTCAGAAATATTCTCCAGATAGAAGATATTCATTTTACATATTCTCCAGATAGAAGAAATTCATTTTACATATTCTCCAGATAGAAGATATTCATTTTACCTTGATAGCAACGCGATGATACATGTTCTTGAAGATACTTCCATTCAATTTTCGTAAGGCCCATTCCATATCACTTCGATGTTCATATTCCACTACACCCACCTAAAACAAGAGAACAACAAATGTGTGTGTCTGTCAATAAACGGATAAAGCTTTTAGATTTAGAAAAAAATCTTAGGGCCACAGACCCTATATTTAATAGAGGAGAAACAAGCTTGCTCCAGACTGGAAAAGCTGAATGAAGAAAACACAGATTTCCAATTTTACGTTTAATAGTGCGCCTATTCCTACCAAAAATGGCACGTAGATTCTTCAAAAATAGACAAATAAAGTTACAGCAGTGTTCTTCGGCTAGTTAAAACAAATAGAATAAACAGAGAGTAAAATAAAAATGTGGTTTCAATATTAAATCCACATTCATGGCAGTTCATTTCTTGTGTAAAATTCCTCACGAAAAACGAAAATCCATGAGGATGTCTTTGCTTCTCATAACCTTCAAAAATGCTCAATCGAACTCAATATAAACTTTTATCGCTTACCCCGCCTTCAATATTCGCATAGCCTACAGAACCAGCCTGCCGCATATGATCCTTCAAATCTTGCCAACTGGCTGAGGAGGGAAGGCCTCGTACAAGCACACGATGCGTTGTTCTGAGAAGCAAATCCCACCACAAACAAATAGTACTACTTGTTAAGAGGGGAGAAAGCACTCGTTCATGTAAAATTTTATATTAAAACAAGTACAGGAGTGGGTACAAAACGCATGCTAAGAAACTATGCTGGCCACTCATGAAAGAACGATAGATAGGAGCACTTTTAATCTATTTCGTGGATGCGCACAGATGCAAAGAGGAAGGAAGTGCATAGTAAGAAATATCGTCGTGTCAACATTCCATCCCCTCCTTTTGTAGGATTTTCATACATTTTGTATCATTAGCCTTAAAAGCGGAAAATAAGAAGGGCCATGGAAACAGAAAATGAACAACTCAAAAGAGTTGTAAAATACGCTATAAGCGGAGGCATATTTTTTGATTTTCATCCTCATTCTATGGTGCTTTTTTCATTCTAATTCCATTTTTTCCAATTTCATAGACACTTGTTTGGCACGATCCAATAGAATATTTTGATGAAACATTTGCTTCTCGACACACCAGAACTGCATCACGTTCCTTGTTTACCTACCCTCTGTTTCTTTTTCAAGCCTCCTATACGAATCAAATTGATTTTATAACCCACCCACGCGCAATTTCCACTAATTAAATAATTTGAAGACAATCGCCTTCTCTTTTATAAAAAAAAAGATATACCGTCTTAACACGGTTAAATGATAGAGACAAGAAGCTACCACTGTGGTTAATAAACAATTTTGCTCTTTTTCAAATCTAAAATCATCCGTTTCACCTCTTGGGTGGACCATGCGGTTGATTCTTATTCCATTTCGGTCTCCGCTCCCCCGTAAATTCCACCCTGAGGCGTTCTCCGAACATTTTATATCCATCCCGTCGATCCACCGCCTCTTCTGCATCGCTGAAAAAGATCAGCAACCAAAGAACAAATATGCACCAGCTATTTTATAGAATTGTCTAAACTCATTGATTGTCGATTCTAGCAGGAATATTAATTTATAAACATACAACAGCAATATATGCAAAAAAATGCCGCCTCCTCTTGTACTCACAGGTAGTCTATGCACATCGATCTAGAAAAGTAATAACATGTAGCCTAGCCCGAAGTTTCTTTCAAACAATAGCAATCAATTTTTCAAAAAATAGCGCAATTTAAACTGCTAGAGTAACGTACCGCGGATTGTCAAATTCTAAGAAAGCATACGTAGTTCCATTGCTTGCTCTTCCATATTTTATGTCAATATCCTTGATTCTTCCAAACTGAAAAGAAATCAACAGTTTGAAAAATTGCAAAAAAAGGGGAGAAAAAAGAAAAATGCGTTTTAATATTCGTCCATGCATTCTTTTTAATTGCTTTGCTTTGTTGAGATGACTTTTACAAATCGAACTCCTCCAGTCGGTAGCCTTACAAAATATGATGCGAAAGAAAACAAAAGAGGATAAGCCTTTCTTTTCCATAGAACTCCATGGCTATTTCAGAAAGCATTGCAGCATATTGAACTAAAGGGAATCGACTGTCATAAAAGAAAATGTGACAAACGTTTCCGTGTAAATCTACAAGCTTTGAACCGACTTCAGATAAAACAAGACAGTGTTTTGTTTAACCTGCGCATACTTTTTCTTTCCCAGAAAGGATGAGAGCGAAGCATTTGAACAGTTACATGCTAAGAAGAGTTGTGAAATGTCTATTTCTTGAAAAAGAAAATTAATCTAAGTGGCACACCTTATAAAATATATCTTCCACTTCTCGTTCCTTTATATTTTCCGGTAGGTTTCCAACGTAGACACGAGTAGTGCTGCCTCGGTTAGACATGTTTTCGGTAGCATTAGTAAGAAAAAAGATAATTTTCGCGAAATCGAGTTTCGGTGTTATTCCGAGATGAATTTCAATGATGCGCAGGCTGGCTAAGGATATAAGCTCCGCGAGGAAAATTTTGTATGATTATTGGAAGAGCGAGCGAGAGAACAAAGAATATAGTCACTTCAAAAGTAGGGCAGATAAAGGTACATCTTAAGAGTCTCAATTTTACGAGTTTTGTATGTCAATTAAACGAGTTTGCATGCGTTTCAATACCAATAGGGAGGGGGAGAATAAACGTAAAGGGAGGCAAGCGTTAGCTTGGTGGTTACCCTCAACTCTTATAGCACTGATACATAGAAAAAACACACATTCATTGACTGCAAAGATGGCCCAACGCCGAATGAGTTGGAGCTACTGAGAAACCAGCTGGTTAACACTCAATTTCCAAACGAAAACAAGATAAAATATGTATTTTTCAGCGTGCTATTCGGAAAATTACTGCAATTACAATCGCAGTAAATTATCAAAGTACCCTTTTTTCTTATGTTTGAAATGCATTTCTCATCGTCTCATAAAGAGTGTATTGGAAGAAAATGAACTATAGAATTCAGTGTTTCGAATGCAGATTGATCAATTAGTGCATCGCTTTTAAAAGGGGCAAAGGTGGCTGAATTTGTAGTATAAACTTAAATAATTTCTCATGCCTTTTCATCCTTTGTAAGAAAGACTTTCTTTTCACATTGTAATTCGAAAAGCACAATCCAAAATGTGTGAAATGCTATCATAAATGCTCCCTGAAATATTTCGTGTAAATGAACCTTTATTCTTGTATAAAGAGACACTGACCTTATCCATAAGTTGCTATTAATAGATTGCATTCCATTTACGTAATTGTAATGTAAAAGCATTGCTTATTTCATGATTTATGCAAACGTAAATTTATCTTTAGAATGCGCAGTGATAAGTTTCTTACTAAGATAAAAATGAAGCTATCATTTTACAAATTTTTGTACTTGGTTCCGAAGATTAAAATGGCAGAAAATGGTGTTCTCGCAACTTTTTGTCATTTTTTTGGACTTTAGTGTTCTTTCTGCTTAAAACATATTGCCATGCTTATAGGGGTGAAAACAATATCTAAGTATAGCAAACAAAACGATTTTTTCAGCAGTAAATCTCTAGTCATAGTATAAGAAAAAGGATTTGTGCCGTTACTTATTTCCGAAAGCGCTAGTCTACTACCGCATCGCCAAAAATTCACAAATTTCCTGGGTATATGAAAAGTTAAATCGTGTGAAAGCAGTGATGCATCTTGAAAAGAAACATTCCATTGATGAAATGATCGCAGGTTGAATACAAAGCACCGACAAGCATTGCGTACTTTACAACCTAGTTCAATATCAGTTTGCAACTGGGGAGACAGCTGAATGGCTTTTGTGTTGCTGCTCATACATAGTATGTATGGGCTATTATATTTCCGCTACAATGCTCAATTTCCGAAATGTCTTCGAAGTGTAATTTATTTTGACTTTTAAGCTCCCATGTTGCGCCACGTTTCTACTAGACTTTTTTAAATGATTCCTGCATTTAACTCTCAAGCTTGATTTCTTTCAGAAAATAACTTCTCCCGTGATACTCCGCAACACTCGTAGCAAAAATATGAAAAAAACAATTGTCTGTCTACAAATTTCCCACATGAAATGTTTTGAATACTTTTTTATTGATATTCCAAATGGGTAACTTAAGCACTATTGTAAAAATACGTGTAAAAACCATGGCCGTTTCCTAGTTGAAAAAAGCGGGTTACTTATTATCAATGCGTTTCAGGTGGCTTCACTTTTCTATACTAGCGAAAATGACTGTCGGTCCACTCCTCAACCTCAGCATTGTTAGTTTGGTGCATTTCAAAATTTCAGAAAGCCTTAAGTGTTCAAAGATAGACAAATAAAGTTTCATAATCCCAAATTTCATCAACCCATAAATGCTTTAAATTTGAATGGCAGACTCTTTGCCCTTTCAAAAAACTCAAGCAAGCTAAGACAAGACAAATCAAATAATGTGCAAACGTTTTTCACCATGAGCGGAGGAAAGAAAATGTTTTAACACACTAAAATGTGTGAATTAGAGGAGGCGAGATGTAATTGGACAGCTATCTCAATCTTTTCAACAAGCGTTGCAATATTTGTTGAAGTTTTTGTAAAATTCCACGTTTTAAAACATCTGGTACAGACGAGGAGACATCGCATGCAACAACATGAGTAACCAAAGCATGTTCAGTGTTCTCCAGTAAACATTTTGTATACTACATCGCTTAACTACAAAAATGATTAAGGCAAAACAACATTTGCTATGCAATTCATGTCACATGAATAGTACAATCGAATCGCATGTGTATGCATAAACAAACAAATAGAGCTTTGTTGCTCAATACTCCTGGTCATAAAAAGTAAAAGAAGAAATAGTAAAGGCTAGCAACAAACAGCATAGCGCTTGTTGCTAATATCCAAACCACAAGTATAACAATACTCCCCAAAAAATAATTGAATATACTTCTTTTCCTGATATAAAACCCGCGATACCTCCGGGTTTTTGGTTTTGCTTCGTTGAATCAACCTGCAAATGCAAGAAATAAAACCAACCAAAACAATATGAAGATGCATTTTATTTTCTTCTCTCAATAGCTTCTAGTCACTCTATCCAAATTTAAGAAACAACAGTTTCTGTAAAATTTATTTTAAATACTGATAAAATACATTTCAATAACTCTGAATGTGCTATTCAAAATAATCTTAAAAAATAGAACGAATAATCCAATTAGATGCCTCTAATCTATCCTTGTGTAAAAAATATCATTGAATCCAACAAAAAATGAATTGCATACACTAGAGATAGGTTTATTCTATCTGAATGGGAGATAGTTGTAGTCTGCATGCCATGAAAGTTACACAGCGGTAAATATACTATAACATTAAAGAGCAATCCATAAGAAGAAACACTCAAAGTTTGGAAAAATGTGCTGCTGTAAGGACTATAAACGGTAGTAGAAATAGCTGGAATATACTTGTAAATTAACCAGGTTTTGCAGCTTCTCGATTTGTTCTTTTGATAGTGTATTTAAAAACGCATTCGTTTCCTACGTGACAAAATGAATAAATATGCATTAACAGCAAGGATTATTTTGCAAAAATCAATCAGTGAAAAAACTTTTTCATGCTTTCAATCATTGAATAAAAAACGAAATCTCAATTATAAGCATGCTTATTAAATAAAATAAAGACAACCTCCGTTCATGTTTTGAAAAATAGCTCAAATCTTTTCACTTTAACATGTAGTGATACTGGTCATTGCATATTAAAGTATTGTAATGTGCTAAAACAAAAACCTGTGAAGCTTGCTCAGCCATCTGTGTGTTGTCTGTCTCATTTTTTCCCTCCTATAATATTTCCAGTATATAAAAACATAAGGAATCATACAGACATGGAAAAAAAAGAGGATGAAAAAGTAAGCAATCAACATAAAATTTCCACCATTCATTCAAAAGTAAAAGTCATTCACTGCACATCAAAATAACAAAAATTGAGACTTCGTTATCCACGCATTATCTCATCCTTTCGTCGAAATCTACAGTACACCCTTTAAATCTCAAACAAAAGCTTCAAAAAGCATGAAACTATATCTTTATTTCCTCCATCAGCCTCGCCTCTGATAACAGTATACCTTTTGTTGGGTAGAGGGCAGCTGCCACATGTCAGTATCTGCGGCAGTTGTTCGCACTTGTTCGAGGTAAGCTGTGTACATACAGAAGTGTACCTCAAAATTATACTAAATACGTATTTCACATGCTAAAAGCAAAATTTATTTCTAGGAGAATTCATAGAAGAGGTATAATTTTAAATATTAAAACAAATGCAGGCGCAGCCAAGACAGGAAGTAAGACACCTGTGTGAGAAATTTGCATGGAAGCATGCAATAGGGAAAGAAAATGCAAGAAAGATGTACAAATTTGAACGTAATTTCATATATATAAACAAGCACAAGGGAGTAACTACTTGTAAAAGTTTTTCACAAAGAAATGCACCAAAAATGCGTTTGAGCAAGAAAATATAGTGTCCACGATGAAAGAACACTCCTATGCAAAGAAAAGTCCTACAAACACGAATGCAAACCTTCTTAATCAAAGAAAGGTACTCCTCTCAACTATTTCTTCATCACACAAAGAATCTAAAAACAGAAGGATTGCACATGCATCAGAAAAAATACCTGTAGTACGAACAATTTCTTGCATGCGCTCTAGGATGGCACGATTTGTGATCACAATGTTTTTCATCAGAAAGAAAGCGAGAGAGGATTCGTCCACAAAAAAGTAATTAGAAACTATCACCGATAAAACCAAAATAGCTGGAAATATTGCCTGAGTGAATTCCACGAGTTGAAAAACTGGAAGTCCATTTAGTACAGGTATCCAAAGAGAAAATGGCAACGTTCCGCTGAATCGTGTTTGGATGTCCAGGCAGAGGAAAGACATGCAATACACGAAAAGGAACTGAAATCAATCAAAATAAAAGCAAAGAAATCAATAAATGAATGCATCGGTGTGTAGCTAAAATGGAATTTTTCTGAAAAAATGGCAAAAACAGACCCAAGACAGAGCCACTCAAAAGAGGCAGATATAAAAAATATTTAGAGAGCGCATGCAGGTAAAAGTTTCTTTCGTCTCGAAATATCATATAAAGCTTGTAGTACCCCTCTGGCTGCATGAAATGGTTTAGGAAACGTGCACATGTACCCAAGGACGAGACAAAATAAATATATAGCCGAAGAGACAACCAAATATTTTATTTCCATCTTATTATCGAGTGGCTCTGCAAAGATATAGAAATCATAAACAAATATAGAGAGGAAGAAGCTAGAAAGATTACATGGGACGGACTTAAAAATTGTTTATAGAAATATCAAGATATTAAAAAAGAGAAAAATTACATAATAGGGAGTGCACCTCCTGCCATGGCATCAATAGAGAGTAGATATATATACATACCCAGAAAGTAATAAAGACAAAAAATTCAAGAGGAACGAATATTCATAAAATGAATGCATGCAACGGTAAGGAACATGAAGAAATTACGGATATCCAAATAAAAAAAACGTGAAGCGAGGTTTCAAGAGAAAAATGCTAAAAGAAAATGCAATTCAGTAAGATTTTGAACAAAAGTAGTAAGAAACTGCAGGCATTGACCAATAAAATATTTGAGAACTATTCCAATGTAGTCTAGCAGAATAAAACCCACAAAAATTGGTAAAAAACGCACTAAGAAGCCGCTGTGTATCTTCTTTCTATTCAAAGTAAAACAAAATTATACAAACTTTGCTAATTTGAATTTTAAATGCCCACCATCGAGTGTATGTCCATACATATCATACGCTCTTCTCCGAGTTTCATCGGAGAGAGTTTCAGCCATCCTACGAAATTGGATTCTATTTTCCGAAGCTAACAAATCATCGATGTCTTGGTCCTGTTATGTCATAGAGTAAAAGAGTTTTTTATTTCATTCTTTACAAAAAGAAGATAGAAAGAAGGAAAATCTTCTAAAAGTAAAAAATAATAAAAGCTTCTACTTCATTTGTAGAAGATACTGGGTGCTGCTATGAGAAAAATGTATACAGAAATATTTCAAAAAACGATAACTGCCTCAAATTAAGTGTTGTATGTACACATACTGCCCCTGATATTCACAAGGCACGCTGCATTATCCCCAAATCTATTTCTGACCCAACCTTTCCTTCTTGCACCTTTTATGAACATCTAAATACTATTATTACAGACATACTACTGTAATTTGATCCTGCTCTCACTACTAGATACAATGCTATTCTTTCATAATTGAGCAAACAAGCTTCCTCCTAGAAAGAACTCTAAAAAATACATAGATGCTGCCCTATAATTCTATGCACTCTCTCATAACCAAGTTTACCGACGCTATGTTATTCATTTTAAAAAATGTTTGCACAAAAATATTCAAACAACTTTTCAATTTTCTTCTTCAATTTCGTTATAAAAACGCCTGTAATATTACCGTACGATGATGCTTTGCGGCTCTTCGATAAGCTATCAAAATGTCTTGTTTTTTGGCGGTGATAGGAAGAGATAATTGACTATAGTAGTTGTCTGGATAAAGCGGGAAATTAATAAGAAAGATGCAAATAAAAATACTCCAAGCCAATACAAGTCCTATGAACAGTGCCATGTAAAGTAAAGAAACAAAATGAGAGTGCATAGAAAAAGAATGAATTAGAGTTAATACATTTGATCGACATTTTCTGCCGCTGTATATACAGGTGAGCTAAAAAAGTAGACCAAGACAATACACAAATTTCATTCTAGTACGAACACACATGGGCAAACGCGAAGAAAATGAGAATAGAGGGAGATAGCATTCGCATTTGATTTACCTGCCTCAAGAATTGTGGTAAAATCCCCATAAAAATTTGTAAAGTAAGCTTACAAACAAGGATTGCTAGCTTAGATGAAGTTAATTCAAAGTATTGTAACACTAACACGAGAACTTACTGATGACTTCAGCACCCTTCAGATCCTTTCGAATAAGCCAATAGGTGAGGAATGATCCACAAGCGCATTGGGAAACTAAAGCATTTATCATTGTTCCTAATGGAGGGTTACTTTATGGCTTCCTTTCCTAGAACTAGATATAGTGCGAGTGCTGCCGTGTGATCACATCCAAAGAATAGAATGGAAACAATGCTAGAATTTAAGAAGCAAAATAGCAGCGGCAAATAAAAATAAAACACTTTCAAGGGGGAGAGAAGTGGTAAATGGAGACACTTTTTTCCGAATGCTCTTCTAGGCTCCTTGAAAAAATATAAGCTATGCCGCCCCTGTGGTACAAGAAGCTGGTCACACTAGAGTCAAATTATCTCACCTCGTTTTGCAAGTAATGAAAGGCTCGCAATCAAGGGTTTGAGCAATGACATTTCCTCTTTATTTTCGGCTTACGTTAAACCTTTGTGAAAGAACAGAGACCTGCATATTAAAAATATACTGGTAGTGGCAATACAGCGTTCTATTTAATCGGTAGCTACATTAGCTAATTAATGATACAACGATTTGGAGCATAGAAAATTCCAATGCGTAACGAGGATGAACTCGAGAAAGATATTACATCTAACCTCGAGATAGAGTAACTTGAAAGAGGTACCAACTCAATGGATAATATGTAAAGAAAAGTAACATGTGACCCAAGCAGACAAGATAAGTCAATTCGATGTTTCAGGATATTTATGCTTGCTTAGATAGGCTTAAGGAATACAGAGGAGGAATAGTTGAAAAACTGCAAAAGCGTGTAGCATCCTTGTAACATGGTATTGTCAGTACACAGAAAAAAAGAACTCAACAACAGAGCCACAGAAGAGAACATCTACTCAGTTAAATTGGATAAGTAAGTGTTACACCTACTGAGACCCAACCGTTGCAGACACTATTTTAAATGAATGGGGAAGTTAAATGGTAATAGAAGTGAGCATGATAAGATGAAATTGATCCAGATATTGCCCTTCGCAACAGACAAATGTTAGAATGATAAAATATACACGTCACCACATCAGCAGAAAAATGTTCAGCTATCAAAATTGTCAAAATGGGCTTTCAACAGGAAAGAACATGACCAATGAAGTGCACACACAAAATTCTGCAACAAAAATTGTTTTCTTGAGTGTTTCGCCCTGTTGGTTTCATCGTAGTCAAAATACGCAATGACCAAGATTATGGATACATCATACAAAGAATGATTCGTTGTAGTAGAGGTTTTTGCTACAATGACACGCGCAAGTTAATAGCCTTTTTTGTAAATTAAAAGCTTGGTACAGAACTTCGGTCGCGGGTGACACAAACGGTGGTAAGAAATTTTACTCATTTTAAGCAAGTTATTTTGTACATTCAATTCATACTCCAGGTAAAATAACAACCTATGTTAAGAAAATCTGGGAATATCTCAGTAGCATATTAGGGAGGCAAAATATATTACTCCGAAATCTGGCTTGAAAATGTGTATTGCTTAAACGATGAGATCATATTTAATTAAAGTATTTAAGCAGAACTTTTTGGAAAAAGGGCTGGAAGTATCCGACACAGCAGGGTTTTCAAAAACCACATATTTAGAAGCGCTACTAATTGCAAATGACTAATAGCATTCTATAATTCATACCCTGCCTCAAAATTATTTCATTAGAAGAAACGATTCAATAATCACAAAATATTATAATATCTTCGCTATCTATTAAGCGATTACGGCTAGATCATTCAGAGTGAAATTGTTTTACTGTGGAACAGTACGGTTAATGAATTTTCTAAAATACTTCACATAATTTCAATCGGATAATCATAAAGTCACAAATAATTGACTACTCGTTTACAGTATCATGACAGGTTGGAAATTCCCCAAGATATTTTGAGAAGTGGCTACAACATGTTTTCTATTCAGCTTTACAGGTGAATTTTCCTTCGTAAAATTCATGTTCAACTATAGAATCTTCCAATAGTTAAAACTAAAATCGATAGTACAAAAATCTACATTTTCATTGCGAATGTTAGGATAGTCATATTTTGAGTTATCTCTGTTGTTCTATAAGGAACGAATGTAAGAGATAAGCTCTTCAGTGTAGATGAGAGTTGAATTTTTACGTGCTACAATAAGTAAACGATTGAACAGATTATGTGACAAACAATTTCAAGCAGCAACGAAGGAAT
>JADAQX010000588.1:0-32872 GCA_015476325.1 Cardiosporidium cionae
ATAAAAAAAAAAAAAAAAAAAAAAAAAAGAGATGAAGGGGATTCTACTACTGGAAATGTGTATGTACACTCTCTTTTAAAACGAAAAATATGCCACTCCCATCGACGCACCTTCACAAGATCAAAATACGATTCTGTCTTGGATTCTTTGGGCGTGGCCTCTATCTCAGCTTCTTCATCTGAAAACAAACGCTCGCCAGCCTCCTCCGTCCAGGCATCGATGGGAGGGGCAAGCGATCGCCCCTCCTCCATGCCTCTGAGAGGGGTGGTGCGTTTTTCGTCTCTATTTTCTCCTCGTGATGACTGCGTCTCCACACCTTCGCTGGATTCCGAGGGTAGAGATAAGGCGGACCCTGTACGTACAGGGCTGTCTCCTACACTGCTGCTCAAGCCTTCCATCTTTTTAGAACCTTCCACAGGGAGAGGAAGGGCAGCGGATACCCCCTCCGTGGAGGGGGTATCCGTAGGAGGCGAAGAGATAGCAGTACGCTTGATTTGCTCAAGAAATTCTTTATAATAGGCATCTTCTTCCTCTGCAGCTTTACCGCCTTGCTGGAGATCGATGGATTGGCCTCCATCAAGAGGGGTGGAGGCATCCTCCTCCACAGAACGAGGAGAGGAGACAGAGGAGTGCTGTTCCACAGAAACGGATTGTACAGACGATATGGCCGTCAGAGGTATAGGAGGAGTATCCTCCATACTCCATTTATGCTTATGTAAACTCCACCCTTGGATTTCCTCTAATGTAATAGCTTTTGGCAGTTCAATTGCAACACCAGAAGCATTTCCAGTCCCGTTTGCTACCTATAGACAGCAAGGTAGAGAGAAACTAAGAGGCATGTGAGAAATTATAGATATATATATATAGATATAATTGGAAATGTAGAAAACGAGAGTGAGCTACACTTATTAAATGAAGAAGCGTGTGAGAGATGTTTATAATAAAAGAATGGGAAGGATTTATTATTATAAAAGAGAAAGAGAGAGATACTAAAATGTGGGATAGAGAGAGGTTAAAGCCTCAAATCATCATAAAAACGTTTGCACGCCTCCTTGAAAAAATTCTCCAATGAAATTGAAACTACTCCTACAAATCTGCATCTGCATTCTCTCCCCAAGAGCCTTTCAAGTTTCCATTTCTATTCTCCCCTCTCTGTCTCCTATAAAAGAGAGTAGTCAAGATCTTACTGCCTGAGCGGCTTCTAAATCCGGTTGTAGATACAGCATAAACGCATCCAATGGATCCATCTGCTCAGCATCGGTAGCGACTGCCTCCAGTGGCACAACTTCGATAGAACCTGAAGAAGAAATACCACCAACAACCAGAGAACTATCACAAACAGAGGAACGATGCGATTCGTTTGATACCTCCTGGAAAAATGAAATAGGAGAGGCAGTAAGAGTGTTTGTAGATGTAAAGGGGGAGGTCGTGTGGGAGGTAGGGAAAGAGCCACTAGCAATTTTCAATTTCATTTTTTGATGAGGAAATCGCTCTGAGGGTGTCTCCAAATCGTTTGTATGCCTCTCGTCGGTCTCACAGGCAACGTGGGTGGATGCATCCAACGTCTGTGTGGAGGAAGTTAAGGCAGATCCCTCTCCCTCGGTGGTACCACTCTTAGAAGCAAGGCGGGAAGCAGCGAAGGCATGAAAGCGGCTAAGACGATCTTTCTTGCTGGTGATGATAGGCGTAGGCTTCTCTGCCTCCGTAGAAGGCGCTGTAGTCTCCGTATTCACAGGCTGGAGAGGGTGGGTGAGAGGCACGTTTCTTTTGCTCGTTTCTATCTTAGAGGAGGCAACCAAAGATACAGGATTCACAGTGGAAGCCTCCATGACAAGTGTAGGATAGGCAGCCTTGTCCAAAGATGCCACGGTTTCAGAAGTAGGCGATTTGGTGGACGCTAACACCTTGATATTCTCTAATCGATCCCGTCTCTGCTTCTCAAGTTTATCAACGAAAGTATCGAGCCTGAGGACATCCTTTGGGTCTGAAAGAGCAGACAAATAGGCACTTTCATTCGAGTGAGACGGAGTGGAGGCAGTCGCCAACGGAAGGCTCTCCTTTTCTGGAGAAGAAACCTCTGCCAAATGATCCATAGCCTCTACGTCATGCCTTCTTATATCCGATTTATGGCGGTATCGCGAAATTCCCCTCTGAGAAACGGCCAAGGCAGAGGAAACAGGAGAAGAGGAGCCTACGGAAAACTTCCGTTTTTTAGAGAGGGGAGTATCCTCCGTAAGATCAGAGACAGGCCACGTTGAAGAAGGAGAAACAGCCGATGCATCCACGCTATCCACAACACGCTCAGTCGAGGTAGAAAGGGTAGTAGTAGAGAGTTGTAAGGGATGAGTAAGTGTGATATCCCATGAAGCTTCACTTTGCTCCTGGGAGGGGGAATAGCCTCCCGCCGATGAAGCTAGAGGAGGGGCTATAGAGAGTGCGTTAGATGAGACTGCAGGAGAGGATTCTGTCGAAATCTTGGAAGCTCGTGATCCGCGGTGGCGCTTAGTAACAGACAGAGAAGGTTTTGAATCCTCCTGTGCATGATCATGTGGATGAGGTGAAAGAGTGGCAGAAGAACTTCGGCTACGTGTATGCAGCTTTTTATGTTTACGACGACGATCCGTACTGGTTTTTGACAACTTGCGAGAGATGGATTGGCCATGAGAGGGTTCAGGAGAAGTATGGCGACGTGAAGATGTATCCTTCAGGATAGTGGGGGAGTAAGAACGATGATGATCATGGTTTATGTAGGGAGATAGGTAGCCGTCGTGGTCGTCATCCGCACACACGCGAGGAGAGGAGGAAGCTGAGTGCGCTCGATGATGATGCTTCAATTTTTTCTTCTTTTTGACACTACTATCCCTCTTACCATGACGAGAGGAAACCTCAGGTTTTTGTGGGTTTCCATGGCGATGCATCCCTTTATGAGAATGTCTTTTACTTCGTTCCATTTAAAATACTGCACAGTAAGTAAAATCAAATCCTCATTCATTAGAGAATCTATCCATTCTATGCATAAAACTGAAAAAGGCACACTGAATGGAAAAATCGACAATGACTATACAAAATTGGAATATCTCATGCGTATACACATCCCCTTTTTGCTAACTTTGAATCTATACTATACTTTGAATGTAAGACTACAATTATGTCTTCAGGCGACAAGGACACTTTTTAACATGAATAAAATCTAGATATGTTAGTTACGTTCTATGCCAACGGACATCTCATGCACTCTCTTTTAATTTAATTACATACAGGAAGCAAAATGACGGTTTCTAGTAAAATTCGGAAAAAAATGTGTATACACGGTAGAAAAGAAGTACTATCTCTCTATTTTTACACTCAACAGGGAAATGTTGTAAACCTACTGCTGAGAATGAAAAATAGAGAGATAGACATTGTGCATAGAATTCTCTTACTCAAGCAAACGTAACAGGGGAAGTGCCTTATTTCAAAAAAGTGTATAAGCGGTCAAGCAAACAGATTGCTTTAAATTGATCTTTTGTTGCTGATGATCTTAACAAAAATTGTGGGTATACGAGGAAAAGCTGAGGCAACATGAGCACCATCTATTTAGCAGAGCTTTTGCAGCAATCTACTAGCCACACAAAACCATGCCGGTACGAAAGGCTCGTACCGCATGTCCAA
Organism: Cardiosporidium cionae; assembly: GCA_015476325.1. Classification (NCBI taxonomy): domain Eukaryota; phylum Apicomplexa; class Aconoidasida; order Nephromycida; genus Cardiosporidium; species Cardiosporidium cionae. The sequence goes on from JADAQX010000588.1 coordinate 3,652, forward strand.
CGTCATTGCCAGATGCTATGATTAACCGCTATGACAATAGAGTAGGACGGCTACGTTCTTGGACTTTTGTAGACCAGGAAAGCATTTAAAAGTAATCGCAACAATAGATAAGATATTACGTAGTTATAAAAAGGCCGCCAATTGCTTAGAGAAATAAGCCATTCATAGGAAAGAAAGAGAAATTTGATTCCAGCAACTGCACACCTACAAGAGATTAACGAATACTACGGATGAATCGCATTCACCTTTCGCACCTCACAGGTGAGGATAGAAGAAAGGTGAAGCGTGCTGGGGGTAATCTAAAGAAAAGAGTTAATGCTAAAACAAAGAAATACAATGAAAGTAGCAGCTGCGAAAGTAAGGAATTGGATGGGAAGTAATTGGAGTCACGATCCAGAAAGAATGAGGAAGGAATGATAGAAGAGGAAAATGTTACCATGTTCTGAGAGAGTTAAGATAAGGAACGAAAGAAAGTAAGAAGAGAAGGATAAAATTCAAAATTGTTTGAAAAATTAATTGGTAAAAGAGGTAAAACAGGACAAGCGAAAACCAGGTAAAGTTAAGTCAACTCCATTGGCAGAATTGAACACGAAATCAAGGCTTATTGAAAATGAACACAAAAGGCATGCATTTGAATTGAAGTCGAGTCAATCGCCCCCATTGATTTGATATCAGCGAGACAGTGCAAAATGGGAGCTAGCAGCAGCAGGGCTATTGCTCACAAAGCTTCTATGCGTACGTACTTCTCTAATAAAGTTTGAAAAACGTTGAAAAGCAGCTATTGAGAAAGAGGTGAATTATAAACGCATTATTTACGAAACTCAAATAATTTCCTGTAGCTGCGCACACACCTCAAAATAATTTAGGTGCCGCTGTTGACCTTTCCAACTATCCTACAAAATTGATATTTTCGTGGCTTTAAGTATCATACTGGGTTTACCCTGAGATTGTTCAAGGGCACTGCTTATTTTTATGGATTCATTCTGCAAATCATCCGAATTAGTATTATTTTCCCTAATACAGCTATCAAAGAATCTATGGAAAAATGAGCATAAATACATATGTTTTAAACACCAAAATGCCTCCTAAATTGAGCGGCGAAATATTTTAATTTGCTACTTTTATGATACAATTGATGTTTTTACCAGTGATACAATGCAATTGCAATCATGATGTGCAATACATTATTCTTGTAAGAGAAAGAAACATTCGAGTACCTCCTTTGTCTTTCACAAGTGATACATGAAGACCCTAAACTCGAAGTTTGCAATGGCAGTCTGCACTATTGCCGTTTCCTAGAAATGTGTGAAATCAAAGCAGTAGCATTGAGATGCCAGCAATCTAAAAATACAAAATCCTTGAAATGTAGACTCAAGTAATTGCTCCATATTTTGCAGTGCCAACCGCCAGCTCTTACAGGAAAAAGCAGTATAAGATTGATTGGGCTACCTTACAAATAGTCCCACTATAAAGCGATTGTTTTAATTTTATCGACATACAGAATATTTTAAAAGTTCAGAACAAATAAATAAATAGAGAAAATTCGTGAGGTTAATATTACAGCACTTTGTACGCTTCTCTTCAAAAAAACGAAAATAATTATGAAAAGTGTATAGGAGAATGATACGTGGCTTAATTCAATCATATACTATGGAACGGAAATAGAAAAACTCTTTACAGAGGGCAACACAAAGTGAATTAAAAGAAGTAGCGCTTATGAAACAAGATTTGCAACACTAAATAAAATTTCTCTCATAATGAAATTTTTCTTCATGCTGCAATTTTTCAAATCTTTAATGTCATAGAGCTGCAATCCTATGATACCACTAATATTCACACGTTTCCTTGCTTGCTATTTCCAATGGCTTTCAGTCAATCCGTGAAATCATAATATCAGTTTTATTTTACTTCATAGGCCTGCATGAAAATCAATGTTGGGCGAAGATTCTTAAAGGAAATAATAATTTGCCTCATTAATTTGGCATTCAACGTTGGCGTTCTAAAGGATAACAAGCATTAGGAAGAGACCTAGAAACAGTTGCGTGAACATAATCTGGGTCTACTGTTGAGAATCTCAATTATTCAAACAGTTGCGCTTCCTTACTACATTCCACTTTTTAATTGTAATTAAAAATAAAGCTGTTAACAAAAGGTTTATTTAAAGATAGTTTTAGTTTCAGATGCACGTATTAATTTCTCATTTAGAATACACCAAAAGTTTGAAATAATCCAGAATTTATTTACTTGATAAAACAAAAGCTATGATAAGATTGAATTCGCGCCATATTCTTCAGTAAAAGTGCTTACAAAAAAGATAATGACATATATCAAACGAAGATTTGAGCCAAAATATTACACCGGCCATAAAAGTTAAACATTTGATGAAGAACATTAAAACTGAACCATTTTCAAGTAAGTTTGACATGCCAGTATTTACACCAACTATATAATATCTATTTCGCATTCTTTTCAAAAAAGAATTAGAAGCATTTTCCAACCATACGTAGAAAGTTACTAAATTGGGCTAGTGCTGTAAAGTCAAGTTTGTATCATAAGAGTCCAACGAGACTTTCTCATGAAGAAAAGATGATGTAGAAAGTAAATTAAAGTGACTCGATCTCACTTTTAGCCTTGTATTCGGGAAAAGATTCAATATAAGAGAACATAACAAACGATTGTACCTAACGTTCAGTAGCATAACAAGATTACAAGGATACAAGGACACAGTTGGCAATTCTAATACTAAATTTTATCAGAGGAAGCATCTATTGAATTCGGGGATTCAATAATTATGCTAGCATAGAAAAATAACAAAGTAAAAAATATAGAAGTAGGAAATACAAAATTTTAAAAAGTATTAGATGCGACTGCGAGTTTATAAACGCTAACATTAGCCTGCTGCCATCCAAATAAATCAGTACATTTTTATGTTTCAGGAGATTGTTTTGAAAAATATTTAGGAAACTGAGAATGCACACAATCATTTCTTTCCAAATGTTCCACACAAAAATAGTATATCGGTCTAGAGGCAAGCATCCAGTAACAGTCACATCAAAAACGTTTAAAAACAAACAATAAAACCTAATAGAAAACCGTATATTAAGCTGCAATGCTAGTATTCGATCGTTGATCACTGTACCATTGAAAAAAATCATCGATCAGAACAGGCCATGCTCCACCCGGATCATATTCTTCAATTACTTGATCAAATTTTGTAGCAAATTCAAAGACAAGTTTCCATGTATCTTTTGAGATAGGGCCAGGCCGAGCAGTTTCAATAAATTGTATCCATTCATCATAATGAGGGAAATGCGGTTTCAGCAGTATTTCCCAGTACTGGCAACAGACACGACAAGGAAGCGTTTTCTCATCTCTTTCCACGTGATATGGAAAAGTGAACATATATATTTCTCGGCATATGTCAGGATCCAATATTTTCCATCGAAGCTCTGGAATTACAGATTTCAGCTTATCCTTGGAATCAATTGCCAACGCAGAACACCCACGGCGAAATTCATCAATTGAAAAGGTGCCCTGTGTTTTGCATCCGCAGTAGTAAGCAAACACAAGAGCGGCCGGGTCTGTAGCCTCAATTCCAGCATCTTCAAAAAGTGCTTTTACTCCGTAAATATCAATGCAATCACGTTCGTGAGAGTGGGATGAATAGAAGCAGCATAATTTCTGCCATTTTTCAATAGAAAACGAACCAGACGCCATTGCGCTATCACAATAATCGCATTTCGTGTGTCCTTGGCATGTCCCTATTCGAAGTGGAGTTAACGGTACAAATTAGGTGTAGTGGTTGAAAAAAGAGCACGAATAAGAAGGAGCGGGGGAGCGCCTCGCTAGCATATATTCGTAATGCCATGAAAAAGTGCCCATGTGCCTGAGAGAGTTTTCATAATGTCAGCTCTACCAAGCAAACCGGTTGTATGTAAAGAATTATTCCTCGCTTTTATCGGTTGAAATTGGATTAATGAAATAAGTAGTAAGCATTAAACACTTATCATTGGTGCTAAACGCGATTGAGATTACCGTGAAAGAAATAAGCGAGGACTGCGAGACAAGAACACACAAGGAAAGAACAATATTACTAAGGCACAGAAACAAGAAGAGCTAGGTTGCTCCTGCAAAATTATCAGAAATTGAATAACTCAAAGTAATGGAGACGCAAATGCAATCTACCTCGAAAAGAAAATAGATGCGTTGGTCACAGGTAGAATAGGAAAGGAATCATCTCTCAAAAAACTTAAAGAGACCTTCCTTTCTTTCTACATTGGGATTGAAATGTAGCAAAATGAAAAAAAAAAGGAAACACCAAAAGTGTTCTTCAATGCATAATAAAAAAATGTAGCGGTATAAAGATTCTGCACCCTTCAACGCTATGCGGAGAATATACAATTCCTTTAGTTTATGAAAGCAATCACGCACAAACGTAGGGGCAGAGTTGGGAGCAAAAACGTAGATCGCCCAATGTTGACAATGGGTTTCTCGCTATTATAATGTCCGTGCACGGTTTATATAAAAAAATTTGAAAAAGCTTGCATTCTGAGGCGACAGAAAATGCGGGGTAGGAAAATTCTCGGCATAAATTACTACAATTTACGCGCAGAAATAAATATTCTGAGGTCACTTTTTGTTTGGTAAAAATGGGAAAGATTAGGATTACTCTTGATTTCTTCATACATTTAAGCAATGGCTAGAAGTTTATGTCAAATTTCTGTTGGGTCTCATGATCAAGAGCAAAATTAGTACATGACAAACCTTGGTTTTCTGCGCAAAAATACTATGCAACTATCAAAGGTAATAAGGATTTAGCAAAGTATAGTTGGAAATTATTGTTAAAGATTTTTCTATGCAAATTATCATATGCTCAAAATGTTCATGGCAATGATAGTTCAACGACACCATATTTTAATGTGCGAGAAAAGCCCTGTTGAACATGCTACAGCATCTTATTACAGTAGCATCATTGTGAAAGAGACAAAAAATAACACGGGACTCTTTAGGGGTTGATGTAAGAGTATGGCTCATTTCCAAAGAGGCATGAATAAATATGAAAGAGATGCGGTAACGAGAAAATATATGTTATTACAAGGCCGTAGAATCTTTGCATAGGGCGGTTGCACGAAATGTGAGGATGTCGCCATACTCCATTTATCAGCAATCAAATTCTATGACACTTCATTAGAAATTTTAGCTTTTTACATCATTAAAGTACAATTTCATTGACATGGTATTACTATTATTAATTCATCTCGTCACTTTACTGTAGAAGCATTTTGTAATGAACTAAATTGTGCTTTTCTGTCCCCCCCCCGCTATAAGTGTGCCTTCATGTAACCGCTCTCATTGATGTGCATGCACCTGCTGCCGTAGTAATGTCCCTCCAACTTCTAGCGTGGTTGTAGGGTCTTACCGTTAATTCCCTAATCCAAGAATGCACTAACCGCGTGTATTATGAAGCAACCGCATAGGACCGGAAAATGTCATGAAAACGAAAGAGCATTGCACAAACATACAGAATTCTTACACTTTTGCGGACGTCTTCTGAGTTTATCATTCTCAAATGCGCACCCTTGTCTGCACATTTTCGTGAATATTTGGTCAACTCATGGTTCTTTAAAAAACTAACTTTGTTAGTGATAAAACTATCCATTTTCGTAAGTTTTGTTAGTATATGTTTTCTTTCCAAATGGCACCTCCAATCGACTCAGCCCGTACGGGTTCTGAGGCACTTTCCTCTCGCCTAAATATTTACAATTGTACATTGGAATATATTCGTTCTATGATTGACCGTGTTCCTGGTCTTAAGGTGCTTCTCCTTGATTCTGAAACAGCAGGTATTATATCACTCGTATATTCTCAATCTCAAATCCTTGAGAAAGAGGTATTTCTGGTTGAACGTATTGACTCAGCAAGTAGAGAACCTATTCGGCATTTGAAGGCCATCTGTTTTATCAGGCCCACAGCTCAAAATTTATTAAAAGTGTCGCAGGAGCTGAAGCAACCGCTGTATTCGCAATATCATCTGTTTTTCACGAATGTGATGCCGCATAGTGAACTTGAACGAATAGCTCGTTGTGATGAATTTGAGCTAGTGAATGAGGTGCATGAGTTTTTTGCTGATTGTTTTGTCTTCAATTACAACCTTTTCAGCTTAAACATTCCTTCTGTTGTGGGCTTGCTTCAAGAACCCAGCCTGTGGAGAGCGTACGAGGCAAGTATCTTTAAACGAATGTTAGAAGGAGTGTTTGCGGCTCTGTGCGCAGTACGGGCGAGACCGCTCATTCGATACCAAAAGAGTAGTAGTGTTTGCTCTAAATTGGCTAGGCAGCTACAAATGAAGCTGAATGAAGAATCTTCTTTGTTTGATCGGCTGCCCGGTGGTGGGAATGCACCTTTGGGTTTACCTAATTTCGGTCCGCATAACCGAAAAGGAGGTAGGTACTGGTGATAGTTTCAAATGTGGTTATTTTTGTTAAAAATTATCTTTTTGTAGCTGCAGCAATTGATAATAATGTGCTTTGTTTAGTTTATATAACTTGCCTCTATTGATGAATCTGATTTAGATGATAGCAGTCGCACCGGAAAGGGGACAGTACTTCTTATTGTGGATCGGAGGGATGATCCTATAACGCCCTTGCTGAATCAATGGACATACCAGGCAAGTGTACCTTGTTTATGAGGTTTTTTTCATCTTCCTCATTACCTCTGCAACCTTTGTTTTAAATAATTTCTTCTATTCAGGCAATGTTACATGAATTGATAGGAATAGAAAATAACCGTGTTGATTTAAGCAAGATCCCTGATGTCTCGACTAATATGCAGCAGATTGTTATGAGTCCATTCTTGGATTCGTTCTATGAAGAGGTAGTTTGTACAGTAGGGTATTTTGTGGAACTTGTGATTCGTCTAGAGGCTATGTGATTATGTTAAATGTGCTATATATGAAAAAAAAATGCATATATGGCTTCTTTGCAGAATCATCTTGCCAACTTCGGTAAATTGGGGTATGCTGTGAAGCAGTACGTCGACGCCTATCAACAGCAGGTGATTTTGATATTTAGAAAAAAAGTCTGTACACTTCCTAAAGTATCCTCAAGTTTTAAAGACTTTCATTCTTTGATATTTTATTTAAACAAAGATCATTTTTATGGGTACATACTCTTAAGTTCTTGCTCAAAAAAGAGATTCTTTCTCAGTGGAGATATTTGCAAAGTGTTGAATAAATATTTTTTAAGACTGCTGCTACGCATTTCCTTTGTTAATCAAAACGCAAGTAGTTTGCAAGATTTAATGAAATCAAATCCTGGCCTACATTTTTTGGAAATGCTGTTACTGTAGACGAAAAATACTTCTAAACTTGAATCTATTGAGGACATGCAACGATTTGTGGAGATATATCCCGAATATCAGAAATTGTCAGGTGATTCATAGGGGGTATCTGTACTGGCTATACTAACGAAATCTGTTTATAGAAGGCAGAGATGGCAAACATTTGGACGAGAGTTTTTATGATGTGGACCAGTGTTTGTAACTGGAAACTTCTTTTTGATCAAGAAGTACAAGGCCAATGCATGCTTTAAACGGGGTGTTTTTTCCTTTGTTTTTCTATAACAAATGCTACGAAGTGGGTTTTCTGTCTCAGGAAATGTTTCCAAACATGTGACTACACTTCATACACTATCCACTATCGTATCTGATCATAATTTGTTGGACATTTCATTGCTTGAACAAGAGCTTGCATGTCATGAGAATATGAGTGAGCATTACAAGACGATTTTGGAGAAGATTAAGGCGCCTAACACTCCAAAGTTTGAGCAATTACGTTTGGTTTTATTGTATGCATTGAGGTAAGGTGTATTCATTTTTTCTGGATTACATGCTTTTCGTATTTTGAAGGGACTTCTTGGTTTTTTTGTGTATGAAAAATGCTAATTTTTGTGTATGAAAAATGCTAGTTTTTGTATGTGAAAAAGGCTAGTTTTTGTGTGTGAAAAATGCTAATTTTTGTGTATGAAAAAGGCTAGTTGTTGTATGTGAAAAATGCTAATTTTTGTGTATGAAAAATGCTAATTTTTGTGTGTGAAAAATGCATATAATTTTTTCTGCTTCGCTTAAAAATAAATGTTCTATTTTCGTAGATATGAAGGAGACAAAAGTGTCGAATTGCTGCAACAAAAATTAGAGCAAACAGGCATCAGTACTTCCCAGGTAACGAGTGGACTTAGGTTTCTAATAAGCTTTCCTCCCAGTGTCTGACTATCACTTCCATCAGAAATGCATGCAAACTCTCTTGTTTTACTGGGAGTGTGCGTTTTAGGTTAAACTGATTGATGCTTTAATCAAATATGCTGGAGCCAATAACCGTACCAGTGATCTCTTTCAAAACAAAAATTTACTAGCATTAGCGAAAAGTACTATTCAAAGAAGTTTCAAGGTACACGATGTGTCATGACTCGCATTGTTTATTTCTGCTAAGCTTGGGAAATAATTGGCTGCTAAATGTATAGAAACAGGTGGATACCTTTTTATGTTTGTTATTTATCACATTTTAGGGAACCTCCAATGTGTTTACGCAGCATCGAAGTTTGCTTGCAAATAATATCGAAACTCTTGCAAAGGGTAAATTTAGCGAAGTTTCCACGCCTTTTATAACTCTATTTTTAATTATTGAGCGTAAAATAATGCAAGTATGAAGCATTGCTTCCGCTTCTCTGTAAGGGGGGCCTCTTACCTGAGGAATTTTCATTTGGAATTAGAAATAATTGATTTTATGGGTATATATTTACGAAATAGTTGGATTTTTTGAAACAAGATCTTTATTAAGCAAATGGAATGCATATATATTCTTCTTTTTAAAGAGGATTTTAGCTACAAAGAGTGCTAAATAGTTTTTGGAAACAAAATTGCGTATTTGCATACTAAAATGTGTTTCTAACTATTAGGAAAATTGAAAGAATCCAGTTATCCCTTTTTGTCTAGCTCCGATACCTCTACTTTGACAAAAGAAAAACCTGCACAGGTATGTTTGTTTCTTCAAAAAACGGAGATTCTTTGTTCAAAACCCGTTCATTGCATACTTTCTCATGGATGTATTTTATTTTTTTGTAGATTGACTGTATTGTTTCGTCGCCTGTGTGTGTCATTTTTTGGTAATTTGTTTTGGCAGATTATTGTCTTTTTGGTTGGAGGTGCAACCTACGAAGAAGCACGTGAAGTTTCTCTTTTTAATGCTCAAGGGGGTTGTCAAGTTTTGTTGGGAGCTTCAACGTTGCATAATTCTCGAAGCTTTTTAGCAGATGTTGCTCAGCTCACTAAGGGAGATTTTGATACAAAGACATCGTCCAATGAAAATTCCGTTTGAAAGCAACTAATTGCTTTGTAATGAGAAAATCATGTCTTGGCTCCCCATTTTAGCACTACTGTCTCAAAAGGTTTAGTAAAAGCATATCAACACATTAAAAACATAAAAATATATTCTCTTCTCCATTTGTCGAAATTCCTCATCGCAACGAGTAAGATATATTCAAAGCAGCGCTTAGTTAAAATTGTCAATACAACCTGTTTAGCATAATTTGTTGTATAGAGCTGGAATTTTTTTTATAGAGAAATGTAACTGTGTAAACAGTTTTTTAAGTATTTCGGTGAATCGGAGCTCAAATCGTTGCACATTTTGTCTTCTTGTTTACTACTTCCGCACATTCTAGTTTATCGTATTTTTCAGTCCTAGATGCTTATTCCCGGGTGTGGATTTTATCACGTGTTTATTCCTTTTCTATAGACTTACATAGAGAATTTGAAAATTATTCCCTTTACATAAGGATATGAAAATCGTCCCCACGTATATCTATTTCTCTTGACATGTAAGGAGATTCACCCATTCCTCTTAGTATATTTATAAAGTAAGAATGGGAAATTTGGGCATAATCTATAAAGGTATTGACAGGGATGTCATTTTAACGCACTAGGACTATATTTCTTTAACTGTTGAAAAATCGAATAATAATGCTATTTAAAGAAATGCAATTGCAAGTAATGAATGCCCTATCTATCTCCCCCTGCATTGAAGAGGGGATTAAATTGTATTCCAATCCTGCATTCTTCCGCGCAAAGCATAGGTCAAGTTATTGCCTCCGCTGAAGGTTGACGCTATATATGAAAATGGAAACTTGGTATACTGATGAATATGGTAGTGATGCACACCACGAGAAGAAATTGGTGGAGTAGAACTTGCACTTTGTAGTTTGAGGGAAGAAGAGAATAATACATCATATGCTTACACCGTTTTAATGAAATGGACTACCTGGCTATGATTCTAGAAAGTATAAACCAAGCCTTTCGATTTTTGCTTTTATTCAAAACTAGTCAAGAGGAAATCGGTATGTTGCGTTACGAGAATCTCTTGTGCCGGTGAGATATCAAAATTCAACGTAGTTTATTAGGCTTGTTTACCCGCAATTTCTCTAAAATTGGATAGTAGATACCAACCAGAATTAAAGAATGCATATTTTCCTAGTTTGTTGGAATACTACGTCTACGTATGCACTTCAATTTGAAGATGCCACCAATTAAAATTCTGTGCTTCAGAGAGCAGCAGTAAGGGCCGTGATACCCTTTTGTGAAAGCGTCTTCGTTTTACGCTTGAGGAAAAAATAGGGCAATTACAGTGGAAGAGATCAAATGAATAGGAAGCCAGAAACGAGTAATGGTAACAATGTAAAGTTTCTTATGATAACGAAACGCGAGTGCATTATTTCCACTAGTTAATAGTAACCGCTTTTCAACGAATTGTATTTCTCCGCTACAAATACACCCAAGAAACAAATGTTCCCCCCAAAAGTATATTCAAGATATTGCTGTAATTTAAAGTCGATCAGTGAGTTGATACTGTTTTTGCGCTAGTTAAGCAGAAAATGATGCGATGACATGCGATTACGTTTGACATCTCCAAAGGATAAGTCACTAAGAGCAGGAGTTGATGGGTCTCCTTGCAAGGGGGAGGAACAGGCAGCAGAAGTACCTCCGAGAACAAGATCTAATAAAAATGATTCTTGTAGTAAGACTTGTAGGCGATTTTCATGCCTAGATGAGTAGGCAAGGTAGCTTGCAATAAATTGGGGGAACCCTTCTATACGATACAACTCCTCAGGCCTATACGATGCACAAAAAAGCGAAATGCAAAAACGATAATGTGAGTGAGAGTAGTTACATGAAACACTAGATGCAATCACGCTTGCGCGTAGTCCTTGCAGCATACAATGTAGAATAATGAAAAGATAGAGTAAAAGCTTCAATTCTTTGATTTATACCACAAAATACACTGAGTCGTGCTTCAGACAATAAATATGAGTATACAAGTGGCAATGACAACAACAAAAGCAAAAGATATAAAAATCCATAGAGGAACTCATGAAGATAGTGATATTTTCACGTACCTCAAGAGATTAATAAGGATGGACATTAGGCTGCTGGCAAGCGAAGCATGCTTTGACACAGAATTCCAGCGAACAATAAATTCAAAAAGACGATGGCGATTCTTTTCTGAAAGAGATGCTAACCATTCTGAAATTTCTGTATCTTCAAGTGCTTTCTTGTACATATCATCAGAAATTGCAGTTTTCAAGCTGTCCTCTGACAAGAGAACGGTATCTGGATGCGTATCTTTAAGGTGAGGCATAGCGTCACCTTCTCTACACGATGTGTGTAGTTTTTGATCTATCCTCTGCAGCAATCTATGCCGAGCAATCGATTCGAACAGCTGGCGTGACTGAGCCGGGCGATTCAGCTCTAAAGATAGAGTCAAAGCTTCTGCAAACCTTCCTTTTAACATCAACTGCTGGATTTGGGTATCTTGAATAGCTTGATCTTTTTTTTCTCGCTGTGAAACAAAACAGTATAACTTGTAAAGATGCGTGAAACAGTAAAGCATCTTCCGGTGATAAAAAAAATAACTCATTCTTTATATTCTCGAAAAAATTTAGGGAAACTACGTGCTATTGAGTTGCATATTTTGCTTTCCTAATCCGAAGAATCACCTCCTCAGTCATGAGGATTCAATCCATGACATAAAATAACTCCAAAAATAAAAAGTAGGCCACTGGCCAAGGTGACGAGTAGATGAATTTCTTATTTCCATTGCGATTCTTTCCCATACATCCTACTTCAGTTACTCACTACCTCTCTCTGTAAAAAATGTGCTGTATTTTCCTCCTAAAATTGAGGATGAGTGTGCATAAAAACAAAGCAACCAGGATGCATCTCAGAAGAAAAAAGAAGAAGTAGATAGAATTCCAGCCTCGAAAATGCCTACCATCTGTGCTTCTTCCACTGCAGATGAGTTATCACGCCATAAGATGACTTTTCCATCAGCGCCACCCGATAAAATATGATTTTCATTGCAATCCAATGACCAAACCTTTACACAGCAAAGAAATATAATTCTTACGTAAGAATCGCGGAGAGAGAAACAAAAACACCTATAACCTTTTCTTGCCTATAAAACTTCCTATCTTCCTGTGCACTCGCTCAAGCTGAAACATTTTGCTTGTTTGAGAAGTCAATTACTATCGATACAACCCAGTATATGCATGAAATACCTTCTCATTATGCTTTTCAAAGGTTCCAGCACATTCTGAAGTTCGTATATTCCATAATTTTATCATACCATCGGCTGAACAACTCACAACCTGAACTCCTCCAGGTAAAAATATCGCCTGTAACACGGCTGCAGCATGACCCTGAGGAAAATGCAAATTATATCTAAAAAAGAGGGGAGGAACGACTCTTCCCCCTGGAGACGCCATTCAGACTAACTCTTTGTGTTAAGTAAGAAGATAATACACTCTAATGAAAGTACCCCCTTTACCAAAAGTAAATCATTTTTTAGGTATAACAGCAAACACAAAAGAGAATAGATAACGCGTGCGTGCACAGTCTCATTCCATGATCCTAATGGATGCAAAAATAGCCTAGGCTGCAACGTAATATTATGAAATCTTGCATCACGAGAGTCTTGGATGATATTTTTAGTGAAATAACAAGGATATTAGAATACCTGCAAAGTTTTCAAGCAGGTGAAATCTTGCAAATTCCATAGCTTTATAGTTGTATCGGCAGAGGCACTCACAATAACCTTTTCAATTTGAGAGAATTGTACACTCCATACGCCCCTTTGATGCCCTTTGCAGATGCCGAGCAATTTCAAATCAGGGAAGGTCCATACTTTTATCAATTTATCTTGACCCGCAGAAGCAAGCATCTACACGCAGAAGGGAAGAAGACGATGTTACACTCAATGAACCGAGAAGAAAGGAGGAAACTACTCAAAACAAACGTCTGTCACAAACGACAACACTCCCCTCAAGTATTTTTAGGCTATAAATCGTCCAACATCTCAAAAAAAAATCACCTGGGATACAAGAAATGACAGTGTGTAGAGATACGAAGAAAACTAGAATACATTCGTTTGTTTCTTTTACATAAAAAAGACAAAAATCGAAGTTCAAAAGATTTCCAAAAGACAAAAAAACAGCCGTAGACAAACTCTTTAAAACCCTATTTCCATAAATGCATAGAAGGCCTCCGATGTGTGAGATATACTAATAAAGGTTGGTTTCATCGCTCAGTAGCGGCTGCCCTTACCCGATCCTTCGTTGCTACACAGATTGCGTTGATCTCTTTTGAATGGGCATTCACTGAATGCAATGATTTCTCAAGGGTTTGACAGGAAGAGGTGGATTCACCCTCTAACACCAAAACGTTTGGAGGCAGCATGGGAATTTGCCATACTTTCAAAGATAAATCTTGAGCGGCAGATGAAACAAACAAAGGGTCAGAATTTTTGTTGAAGGAATTGCTACTAGAGGAGGATTCTACAGACTTTCGTACTTTCTTATACCTGAAGGAGAAAAGAATCGAATGCATAGTAAAAAGTGACCCAAAGCGTTAAAGTAAAAATCAATGTGTAGCAAAATTCTTAGAAGAATGTAGAAACAATCGTACAGCTCTCCAATGACAACATTCACAAGAATTTATAAAACTAAAAAAGGCTTGCCTCTGATAGTTTTTAAGGACCAAACCACAGAGTAGGAGAATAAGATTTGTTTAAAAATTGAAAACATGTAATTAGCTTACTGTTTTTGAAATGTAGCAGCCGTTACAGGGCCACAATGACCCTTCATAATAGCATAACAAGAGTGAGTGTCAACTCTCCATAAGCGAACGGTTTGATCTTTAGAACCAGTAAGGATCCATTCACCTAGAATGAATAATAATAATAATAAAATGTCAGGACACGCTAGAAGTACACCGTGGCAATCAAAAGCAAGGAGGAATGTAAGGCATCCAGTCACTCGTGTTCCTTAAATTTCCCTTTCAAAGTAAAACATATGAAAAAATATGCAAAAACGTCATCGATGAAGCAGGATTTACTTCACTTAATGGAGTGCAAATAATAAAAATGCATTCATAAGAAAAACGCGTTTCTCAGTTTGCCTCCATTGAAAAATAGATAGTACTGTGGAATCGCATGTTTTGGACAAAAAAAAATAGAGTTTTTGTAAATACCAGAGGGAGAAACGTCACAACAAAGGATAACATCGGTATGTCCTATCAAGGGCCATGCAGAAAAAGGTTTTCTTAATTGAAAAATGTAAGCTCTCTCATCTCCACAGAGCAATGCACATCTTTCACTAGATATTCCAGGAATGGCCTTGAAAGCATCAGAGAAAGTTACATCCTTGCTCATTCGTAGAGCTGTAGAGTGCATGCTCGTCGTTGCCTCTTGCTCATATTTTGGTATAAATTGGCAATGAATGACATCATCCAGCCTTCCTAATAAGCTATGTCGAAGAATAAAATCGGGGAGAGACCAGAATCGGATACAGCAATCAATTCCAACAGAAGCTACATGTTGGTTTCCAAGCCGAAAGAGATTCGTGATTGCACCCTTGGAGCCATGCAAACCAGCGATTTCCTACAAATAATCGCATATATTGACATGACACAAGATGGAGTTTTTTCAATGGGCTAAATTCATCCAAAATATAAAAACAAGTCTCAAGTCTCTACGTTTCATCCACGCTAATAAAAATCGTAGTCGTAAGCAATACAATTTGAGATGTGGCCCTTCTAATAGCTGCAGAAATCTTCCTAGTGCGAGCATATTATCAAAATTGGACCCCGCTTTATAAAAGAATACATAACCAAGTGTATGAATGAAATAACTTTCTTTGCCAAAACTTGCATTTGTTCAGTAAATGCGCACCGGAATACCGCCACTATCCTTCTAATTCAAACAAATGAAAAAAAGAGTCTACTTAAGCCTACCTTTATCATTCGTTTGTTGATAGGATTCCAAATTCGAATATAGCCGCTTTCACCAGCTGTCAAAATAACCCATGGAGGGACATTAGAGCGCTTTTTGAGACTCTTGTGACTCATCTTTCGCTTCTTACTATCCATTTCATGGTCTTTATTTTCCATTTCTAGACTGGCAATAAGTTGCTCTTCCAAAACAAATAAAGATGGAAAACATACTACGCTCTCTATTCCTTCGTTTGTAACTATTTGTTGAATAGGGTGAAGTATACTCGATGCGTTCTTCAGCCTCACCGATGTATTATCTTGTTCGGAAAGTTTTATTTCGCTCTCTGAGCAAATTGGATCACTTTTCTCAAAGTGATCGCCTTCGTTCCTTTTAGGAAGATATACACCTGTTGTAGCACAATCCAAATCATTATTATTAGATGATGTGGTATGCAAAAGAGCATTTAAATTCCACACGTTAACAATCTTATCCCGCCCAGCAGAAACGAATGCTCCCGCAGAAACATCCTTAGAGGATAATAGTGCAAATTCAATAGAGGCTATTGAACTTAAATGATCGTTGCATTCCGCTACACAGCTCGAATTATTGAGATTCCATACACGCAACATGCCATCATCCGATCCAGAGATAAGCAAAGATGGAATCCTTGGATGAAACCTTCGCATAGAAGAAGAGGGCAATCGTAAGCAATACACGAGAAAAAAGAAATAAGTTACACTAATTTTGATCAAAAATCTTCATGGAACGTACTTGAGAACACCTATTCGTGAAGTGTGTAGGTTGAACGAATTAGAGCAAAACCCATCATTTATTTGGTAAACAATCAAGGTACCATCAACCGCGCCAGCAGCCACGTTAGATAAAGGTTCCTGTAAAGCTAACGCCGATACATAGCTTGGAGGTCCCTGTAAATTTCAATCAGTACAATAATACTATGGAAAGTATATTGATCTACACAAGGTTTCTGCGCTCATGGCGCACTCTCATCTGAGACTAAATTGTGTAAGTATATCTAGATGGGATTGAAAAAAGGATGCCAAGAGGCACTACCACAAAATTAATCTATACTGCTACCTACAACCTTTATTAAAAGCATTGCAAAATTCATAAAGTATATGGAACGCAAGCTACCTTGTGATCGTATCACGATCTAGGCAAATGCTTATGATTCGAAAAGTAAACTTCGTTTGCTAGCCAGATCAAAGCAAATGCTTTCCTTCAATTCATGCAACTATGAGGCAGTAGCCACTTCATTCACATAATAATATACATACAAGCCAAAGAATCATTGTTCATCAGAGGTAAAAATCATTTAGTAAGCACGCTTGAAACAAAACTTACCTTCCAACAAGCTATTTGTCGCATTTCTGGCGCATTGTTTACTTCTGCTACTGAGCAGCCAGGAGGCACATAAGGAAGAACATTTTGTTTCGTTGTTAAACTGTTGGGGAGAGTTATACACCATGATCTAAGGATACAACTCCGACTAGCAGTAACCAAATGAGTGGCATCTGCGGATGCTACAAAAGTCAATAAGCTGTCCGCTGAAGATAAGCCATCTTCTCCCCCCCCAAGCGGCAAAAATATAGGATGCGTTTGAGGCTGAAACGAAGGGTCTAAGTATTGCTCAGCATTAAAAATATGCCCAGGAACAACATAAGATGGCAAGGCCTGACCTCTATTTGATTGAAGACAGAGGTCGTCACGTATAAATGATAAGGAGTTTTCATGCAAGGCAATGAATGTAGCACTCAATGGACACCACTGAATGACCCTACCACCATAAAGGCCGCCACAAGTGACATCACAAGCATACGAACAGCGCAGCATTCTGACAATTCAATTTCGAGAAATAGTAGATGACGGACAGCATACAAAAAAGTGCCCTGGAAAAATTTATTTCGCTTATTTATTGTATCAGAAAAAATTGGAAGAAGCCTCAATAGCTTGAAAAAGTTGGGTTTCAAAAAAGAAATATGAAAGCATTTTCTCGGCACTATATTGTTATTTTAAACTGCAAAAAGAGAAGTTCATCTCTATGCAGTATATCAGATATACAAACAACACGACTTTCACGTTACCATTCAAAAGGGTCTAATGGAATTCAAAGGTACTTTGAATTTGGTAGAGCCAGCCAAAACTTCGGAGTTCAGGAGAGTGACTCGCTATTACATGTTAACTTCGTTGTTTCCTTTACTGGATGCAAACAAGAAAATCAAGAAACAATATTCGAATTTGCCTCTTGCTTTCTACTTGTAAAATTGTATTCAAATACATTCATATTTTTGTAGAATTGGAAATTTTACTTTGAGATATCCCATTATAACCTGTAACTTGCAGCATATAACAGGATCGAAGATCACGTGTAGCTAGCTATCTATCTGTTTCGATAGTGTCCTCTGATCAATCATTTTGTATTTCTCTCTATTTGCAACACAAAAATGTCCAGTTTTTATTTTTTAATAAAAAGCATATCACGCAGTGGGTAAATTGTGAAGTACTTTTACGAACACAACGTATCATGGCTGCCTTTCATAATATCACAGAAGCGTTTACCAAAAAATTTATTATATATTAAGCTCACAAATAAAATATATTTGCATTTTCTCATGTTTTTCCTACTCAAAGCGAATGAAATAGAAAATTTAATCAAGCTAAAACAAAGTTAACAGCAGTTAATTTTGGAGCAGCGAGCTTACAAAATTGATGTTTTTATCACTATTAGCTTGCAAGCAGTTATCTTTTCTTATATATTTATGTTTCATGCCATTAAGATATGCTAAGAAATGCCCATGCAATCAATGAAATGGCCTAACTAGAAGTTCTACAAAAACAATTAGCAGTAGCTGAAAAGGGTAAAGAGCCATTTTAATCTTTACTACGTCATTACGCTTTTATCGAATTATTTCATGTTGTTTGATGATTTCCATTGTTGCATAAAAGAAATAAAAACTTTTCGAGTTTTTTTTTGCCTATCTATGCAGACAATGACTTTGCTGAGATTTGCTATGAATAGGTGGAATGTGGAGTCATCAAGTGACGGCGTGCAATCAGATGTGATATCCTGTTCAACGGTGATTACATAATTATTGATTTTCAGGGGATATTAAAGTGCGAGACTGATTTATAGAAGTATTATTGAATAATAGGCACTTTATAATTATTGTATAAGTCGAAATAAAGTTAAAGAGTCTCCAAGTATTTTTTACGTGAAATCGGCTAGATAAAACCATATACACCTCGTGCAGAGGCACGATATTTTCTGTATTATGGAATGGGGATGAAGTTTACATTTTTAATTACAAGTACCAAGCTTCCGCCCAACTTGCGTTAAATGCATTCTCACTATTTCTTTCATTTTTATATATACGGACAGTTAACAAAAAATGATGAACTACATTTGCATATTTACTGGTACAGGTTATAAGCTACGTTTAATTGTATGCACAAGTAATACTACCGATAGCATTCACCGCCTGCGTTTTACAAAGCAATAATTTCATTACAGGTATGACCTAATTCTAAGTTGTTCGGAAAAATTGGCTACACTCTACTTGTCGAAATTCCACTCGTTGCATGGTATATTTAGCTAGACCAACATTAATGTTCTTTATGCTTCTTGCATTATTTTCTTGCGACTGCGTTTAAGTTTTTCTGTTAATTTTGTTGCAGGATTTATTAGCAATGACTTTTGTGTGAATTTGTTCGTTTTGAGGATTTGAGATGCGATAACGGAAAGATATAGAAAAATTCAAACGGGAACAACAATTGGCATATAAGCAGTAAAAGCTAGAAAACCTTATTCTTGTTGAGATAGTACTGTCACCTCCGCTGAACTTTGTATGCACTATTTTTCCCAGAGCAAATCTTTGATACCACTCTCTCCTGCTAGTAGTGATAAGAGATGATTTTATTTGGCAGGAAAAAGCACAAACTACTTCCTTAAATTCTTGGATTTTGCTCATTTGCATTAATGAAGCTGCACAAGTACCAATATTTCTCTACTAGTGTTATTATAAGTTTGTTTTTGCAATTAAATTTATTTCTCTGTTCGGGTAGAAACGTGTTTCTTATGAACAAAGAATGATATTATAACAACAACCCAAAAAAATTGAAAATTTTTCAATTCGTTTACTCAAATCTATCATGACTTTGTCTTAAATTTAAAAAGTAAAAAATTTTACAACAGAAGAGATTTTACATCCAGAAACTGCTAGGAAATAATACTCTCCCTTTGCATATTCACTAATTCGACAGCGGCTACGAACATTAACTTATGATAGCTGATTGAATATTTACGCTACCTCTCTACATTTTCAAAAAAACAACAGCTTGAAACACAATAAGAAGAATGGAATGAACTGAGAACATTACTCCTATTGATATTGCAGGTGAGATTAAATATCTCTCAGGTTTCTAGTGCTGAATTATACAGAAAATCGATTATCTAGCAGCCTACGGTAGAATAAAATCCAAATCATGGCTAAGCGAAACATGCAGTTTACAAGTCAAGACAAAATGCAACACTCGTTACTACCAACATCTCAAAATGTTATTTTAGAAGAAAGCAAAGAGCCAGTGCCAAATTATTATTTGAAAGTTGTGAGTTCTCTTGAAAGAAATCAGGAGATCCTTGAAACTTTGAAAGAAGACTTACTATCTAACAGCTTCAATTCCGACGGTGAAGCAAATATTTTACCACTTCATATTTATGGGTCAAGGCCTATTCGCAACCCAAAAGAAAGTACACGCAGACACATAAGCTCAGCTATTCCGCACGTTCCTGCTTCAGCGAGATCATTCAAGTATACAAGGAAAAGCGGTTCATCACAGCTTCACACAGAAAACGCCATACGAGCAAACCATAGCACAGTTAATCCTATTCTAAATTCGCATAGCACAAATCCCAAAATCATGTTACAACCTGGTCAGATGCAGTTCTTGCAACAGAAGCAGCGGAAAAATAAAACTTTGGTATGTGAGGCGTGCTTCCAGGGATCAAATAGCGTTGCAAGTCACCTAGAAGCAGAAAATGTATCTTTGGAGAATGATATTTTTGGCAGTTGTTTAAATATCCAGAGTAGTTTTGTTGTAATACACGAAACTGAAAAGGGAAATTATGTGTTGTTTGGCAAGTGAATTGGCATAATTTAGCCATGTGCTGATCTACAGAATAGTCAACTAGGATAATGTCGCGAATCGATAAGAAAGCACTCAATATTAAATCCTTTTTGCAATATGCATGAATTTTTTTTTTGCTATTCGAAACCGGAATGTTCATATTTTTCATAGTTCCTGCATGTGCAGAATCATGACGAAGCACGTATGGGGATTCGCCCTTCTTCCAAGCTCAACGAACGTACGCAATCTGTCGCGAAGACCAATGGGCAAGTTTTGTTATTTCCTTACAGTTATTGCGTTACTATAAATCCATCATTCAAGCAATCTTTGTAGCATTGTAGTTTTTCTATTTTGCTGCAGGATGCTACAGCAGGAATATTCTGCGGTATGGGCCGATATATTGCATTCAGAAGCATACACAGAGGACAATTCGCTTTGTTGTCAAGAAGGGAATGTTTATTGTTTGCTAGGTCTTGAAAGAAACACGAAAATCGCTTTCCCAAGCGCAAGAAAAAATTGTGCAGCTTAAAAATACCCTAATTGAGATCCAAGATATAGGGGTAAATGAACCTTTCCAGCAATCAGCTTGATCAAAGCATAACCGGTTGACGTAAGTTCGACTTCCTTTTGCACGGGAAATATTACCTATTGATTTGCTGCAGTTACATACAAAAATAAGAGTAAGCGATGCTAATACATGCAGAATATGGAATGTATTCCGGCACAAATCAATTTACTGTGCACTAATGTACTAATCGGGGTTTCTAGTACAAATCCTTGTAAAAAACTGGCAACCGTGACTTACAAATCAGAATAGCATTTTAAAAACATTTCGTTGTGTTCTTTCCTTCCAAAAATAGTAATGTGATGCCTTTCAGGACTCTGCAATACGAAAATGAAATAGGGACAACAACACAATTGTCTACTATACTAGCAAATTTATCGGAGTAGCTTCGCCGCAAATTATTTGTTTCAATCCATGCCTACGGTTCAAGCAAATTAGCGTAAAGTCAAAGTAACAGGCTAACCACAAAAATACGCGATGAAAAGTATCATACGGCTCTCTCTTTAGCCTGCTACAGGAAAAAACCTTCGCTTAATTCTCTTTCAATTAATGGAAGTACGTGAAACCTTCCATCACCCTCCACTTTATTGTTTGCAATCACCTTAGATAAGGTCGAGAATTTCAAATTAGCATAGTCAATTTGATAATTTCAATTGCAAAGCCTTAGCTAAAAAATGCAAATCCAATAACAAACTGTAAATGTGCTGAAAGTCGTGCAAAACATGTTGCGCAGCCTCAGCTTTGGGGATAATTTCAATATATCATTTCATGCTACCATCAAATATTTTCAATAATCAAAGCCAGCAGGCAACAGCAAATAATTCGCTTATATTTGGAAACCCTGAAAAAAACTATGATTGCTAAGCGGAAAGTAACACAAATTAGCTTTTCTTTTACCATACCAACTTACGAAGTACACTAATGATTACATTGCGAGATGCGTATAACCTTATCTGCTAAAGCTAATACCGCGTGGTATCCGTTTTGGAAATGGGCGCAAACTTAGAAGCAAGTACTGGGGAGGGCAATGATATTAGTATGTTTTTTTTATATGGAGGATCTAGTTTGCAAAATTGAAGGAAACATTGTGAGTGGCAAGTGCATGGAAAATGTGTTGCGGCTACTACAAGCAGTCTCTATGATAGGTAACCAACAATGGTGCTACGCAAAAATAAAACGTCCGAAAATGGCATAGTATGTGCAAAAGGCTCATTTCGGCTTTGAGATGATAAGAGAAGTTACCTGGTATATGCTACTAAATATATGCTTCCCTGAGAAATATTTTGTTTTATTCGATAAAAAATTATACGTTTTTTGTGAGCAGCCACTCTAGGCTTGTGCTTGCCACTAAGGAAATTTTAATAGGATAGCGTAACTTCACTGAACCTTCTCCACTCGTCAAACTGATTTTGCAAGCCACTTAATTATTTTGCATTAAATTTTACACTTTTATTGCATTTCTTGAAGTGTGAAATGGTACGGAATTTTTATAGAATAACCGTGGAAGCTACGTTGCCATAAGGAGTAGTGGAAACAGTGTTGCCAAAATAGGAGTGCCTGTTTCGGGTACACCAATAGTGATTCCAATCATTTATCTTCTCTAGAATTGTCACTTTCCTGTTATCTGATAATGTATCACCTCTGCTGACTTGTTCTTACTCCATAGCTTCTCTAGGAAGAAATGAACCAAACCTCGTCTTGCGTGAGATTGTGGAGAAAAATACTGGTTGAATTTCCACCTTTAAGATAGTTTTTTTAGTTCTATATGCGACTATAGAAGCAAAAGCATTTCTGCAGCTTCAGGTTTCTAAACATTCATTCCATTTCAAGTGGATATTTAGAGCATATGGCATTGCAGAAAATTGAACTATGAATCAAGCAGACGAGCTAATGCAACATTGCGTTTCAACAAACGCACAGGAAAGTGGGGTTGTTTCCGTAACGTCCTATGGGGCAATAAAACTACCAAAACCATGGCAAAGATGGGGAAATACGTGCTTGCTGAGTAAAGAAACACCCCAGGTAACAATTATTGCTTTACAATTGTTCTAAAATACATCATTTTCTTCGCACAATCAGTGGCATTGTACGTTTATAGAGTGCTTTCTCTAGAGCATTTAGTATCACCTTTGCAATAACCTTTCCTCTCACTCCACCACACCTCAGCTGGAAAAGCATCAAAACTCGCCAACACTACTTTTTCCTTACCAAAAATCGAAATATTTGTATATAAAGCCCCTTAATTTTTATAAAAGTTTATGTAAGCAAATGTAATTTCTTACTAGCTGTTGAAATGTTAAATTTACGATGGACAGACGATCGACCTAGGACATACCATTCGCCTCAACATTGCTGAAACCATGACAAAAGTATTGCATAACTGGAAAGATTTTTTTGAAACTTGCAATTGGATACTATGGTGCCAATCAACATTTGAATCGAATTGCCGAATAGATGATGATGGTATTGAGTGGAAAGAATTTACCATTTTTAAAGGTAACAGTCATTCCATAACTAAAACGTTACACTATCACATCCATTGTTGCACCAATACTCTTTATTTTCAGCTAAAATGGAAGAACTTATGCGATTTCAGGAATGGAATCGGTTATTTCTCGTACCTCTTAAGGAGTCATTACAAAATTCATGGATACAAGGAAATAGGGATGAAATTATACCTATTGCATCCCTCTGCATATCCCTAGTATGGTGAGGCTCAAAAAAATATCGTTCCAAACGTACAGATAATATTCTCATATCATTTCTCATTTCAAACAGGTGGATGTGGTGGGCGGTGCAGGCCAATACGCAAATACTGCTCCAGCGTTTTTCAATCCAATTTTCAGAAAAAACACTACCTTTTCAAGATGCAGATATTTTTCAAAATAAAGAAACGTGGAATAAAACAAGTGCATCAGCAACACTTGCCCAAATCTCCCATGATAAACTCGAAGCATCGCAAGAGCACCTTATTCACGTGCTCGCAATCTTATTACGGTACAACTGTCAGGAAAACAACGCAACATGGCACTCAGTGATGCAAATCTTAAATCATACAACAGAATTACTCAAGCGATACAAAGTAAGTTTACGTGTTCTACATTTACTTCAACTTTCAAGCTAACCGCACCTCCGTATATCTTGCGCAGAATCTAACACTAACACAATGCCCGCTGAAAACAATTTTGCAATCTGCCGAATCATGGCACTTTGAAAACAACGAAAATAACAAGAAGAATAAAAAACTTCGCGAAATCGACAGCATTATCATTGAGGATCGTATGGCTTGGCTTAGTGGAAACATGTTCATTATCTCTAGGCCTCACAAAAAGGAATACATCACGATTTTAACTATGATCGAGCAAACAATTAAGGGAAGAATGAATAGAAATTTTTCAAAAAATTTTTAACTTCAGCAAATTCAATAAGTTCATAGAAAAAATTACGAACAAATTCTGCCAGCACATTACAGAATCAAAACATTCAAAAATAGTCAAGTAAATTTGTCAATCTCTTAATTTCCTTCCGATTTGTCAAAAGTATCATCTTCTCCACCATCATCATATCCATCGACGTCCTCGACAGTCATTTCCTGAAGTTAAACATATTTTCAATCTAATTTAAACCACTGTAATAATACTCGCGTATTTAATATAAAAAAGCAAACCTGGTACTGCTGATATTCTTGAATTAGGTCATGAACATTTGCTTCCGCTTCAGTAAATTCCATTTCATCCATGCCTTCCCCAGTAAACCAATGGACAAATGCTTTTCGCTTAAACATAGCAGAAAAATTATCTGCAATGCGCTTAAACATTTCTTGCACAGCTGTTGAATTGGCTAAAAATGTCACCGACATTTTCATTCCCCTTGGAGGTATGTCACAGACACTCGATCTGTTTACAAAACAAAGACAACACTTTAATAAACTCATACTTACAATACTAATATCACAAACTAAATTAGATTCTTCACTTCAAATTATGCGGAATCCATTCGACAAAATAGGAAGAATTCTTGTTCTGCACATTCACCATCTGCGTATCAACATCTTTTGTTGACATGCGCCCCCTGAAGACAGCACAAGCAGTCAGGAAGCGACCCTGGCGGGGATCAGTAGCGCACATCACATTCCGACTGTCAAACATCTGCTGAGTAAGTTCCGAAACAGTCGAAGCCCGGTATTGCTGTGATCCTTTACTAGTCAAAGGAGCGAAAGCAATCAAAAAAAAGTGCAACCGCGGAAACGGCACAAGATTAACTGCAAGTTTCCGTAAATCACTATTCAACTGTCCCGGAAAACGAAGACTGCATGTTACTCCGCTCATAGCAATGCTAATTAGCTGATTAAGGTCCGCTGTAAATCAATTAAAATTTAGTATTAAAGCAGCATTTTAAAATATTGTATTCATTTGAGGTATCTAAAATGAGCTTACTGTGAGAAGGAGACATAAGTTTCAGTGTCCTATAGCAAATATCATGAAGTGCTTCATTATCAATAACTTGTACAGCGTCCGTGTTCTCAACCAACTGATGAATGGATAAAGTAGCATTATACGCCTCAGTAATAGTGTCACTGACTTTTGGGGAAGGAAAGACAGAAAATGTTTCCATCATGCGATCTGGATATTCATCTCGAATTTTGCTAATAAATAGAGTACCCATGCCACTGCCGGTACCTCCTCCCAACGAATGCGTCATCTAAAAATACACATGAACCACATTTTCATCCTTATTAGCTTTTCATACAAATTTTTTTAAGGACACGTACCTGAAAACCTTGAAGACAATTGCAGCTTTCAATTTCTTTGCGGACAACATCAAGCACAGAATCTATCAGCTCTGCACCTTCTGTATAATGCCCTTTTGCCCAATTGTTCCCAGCGCCACTTTGACCAAAAACAAAGTTATCTGGGCGAAAAAGCTGTCCAAATGGTCCAGCTCTAACTGCATCCATTGTTCCAGGCTCTAAGTCCATCAGGACAGCACGAGGGACATACCTACCATTACTGGCTTCATTATAATATACATCAATGCGTTCAAGCTGTAAATCACTATCTCCTTCATATACACCAACCTACAAGATACAAGATAACATTGGTTGGCAAGAATGCGCAACAGGTATAGAGACTTTCAGCTCAATCTGACATTCACGCAAGCATAGAAACTAAAGTTAGGCTTCAACATGCTAAAAAACAGGAACACTGGGGAACTCAAAAGAGAAAGAAGATAGAATACAATTTACACTTACTGGATTTATGCCGTGCTCGTCTGAAATGAGCTCCCAGAAGGAAGCACCTATCTGGTTACCACACTGTCCTGCTTGAACATGAACAATTTCCCTCATTCTTAAAGTTTTCTACGAATGACTATATCCAAGAAAAGAAATGAATAAATTGAAATTAAAAGCAACTTACTACAACTTTTACTGCGCGCTTGCAAACGTAAGAATATATTGAAAGTAACAAATATGATTTCCCAGCGGAAATGCTGAGACAGCAAGTGTTCTACCAGTGTATGTGTGTCACTCAAGGGGTACTATGTAAATTCTTCAGCTTGCTGAATGATTGCGCTACGACGTGTGTGTAACCTCCGGTTGAATAATCAAGTGATTTTCCCGGCCTATCATCACTAGGGAAATCAAGTGCCCGCGCGCCGAATAGCTTCTTTGAAGACATATTTCCATGAATTACGACAGTGTTTCAAGTGGCTTACGCTGTTACTACTTACGGTGTCTTGGCGGATGTATCAAAAAGTTGACTTACAACGGAGATGGGGGGTGATCACTTAAGGGATCCGCACAATTATTTTCTAAAATTGAAAGAAGTGTGGATGTGCATTTGTTCTTTGATGCTGAATGGCAGTTGTAAATCGTGTATTAAAGCCATGATGGCTTTGCTAATTCTGATAAAAGTGTACCACCCGGATCAAAGAGCTGAATGAAGTAGTGGTGAAACTGAATCATTTAGCAAGTTGCTTGGCTAAACATACGTAACACGAAGTTTATTCTACCAAATTGCTTTTTACTTGGAATTCTCTATAATTTTGGTCCATACCACAACAATTTCTTCTCAGCATCATAAAATTCGCATTGGGAATGGAAGAGGAGTTACAATGACAAACGTAGATGTTACTTTGTCGCTCCGCTCTCCCGATGGCTTCAATAATACTTTGCGGAAAGAAAGTTAGTACCTAAGTGCTATTACTATTCGTATTGAGGCTAGGAGATTCATTCCCCATGGCAACGCCCTCAGTCCCTGTATGAAGGTTTAATTTAGCGCGCAAAATATAAACTACACCTGCTAATGTTTTGTTTATCGACGATGCGCTACGTTTTCTCCCGGAATTATTTCGGAAGATAATTCGTTTTACGCGCACTGGCGTTTGCAGCAGGATAACAAAGCCTGTTTCAGAGGTTAAGGCAATGTCCAATATCAGGAGAGCACTCAAGCTGTAGCATTACAAAAAGGCCTTCGAATAAAATGCCTATAAAACGTTTTTCAAGAATAAGGAAATGCTTGTAGGTGGGCACATTTCATAGCGGCGGAATGCTCTTTGTCCATTTAAAAGTTCTTTTGATAACAATCAAGCGCATTCTTACTTTCTCTAAACGATTTATTAATTTGCAGCTTCTAAATTCAGTTGGGGAATATGGCAACGGTTTTGCCACTACTACCGAAAAAGTCAAATTGTAAGAATGTCACAACGCGGGTTCACATTTTGATTTCAGCTAAAGCAGAATGATTATCATTAGTTGATTGTTAAACAAATAGCTCGTAAATTAGTATGTTTGAAAGACAGCCTAAAAAGTAAGCTGTCCTCTTGCACACAAGCGTCTTCTCAATGCAATGAAATTAATCCTAGCCTCCGAATTTCAATGGTATTCTTTGTTTCCGTGTAAAAATAACAAGTTCAATACAGACCAGAAGCAACTTATGTAGTACGAGATAAATGAATTTTCCAAATTTCTTTCAAAAACCCATAGACTGCACGCTCACTGCATCGTTTGTAGTTATGGCAAGCGTCAAGTCTAATCTGAGATTTTTTTAACTATTTCCATATAAAGTAATATGTGCGCTCTATCTTGACAACAGAAAAAAAATTTCCCCAGCATGTATTTCTTTTTCGTTAGTACAAAAATGTTACTCTATTCTTGACGACATATTAGAGGAGGTTTTGTATAGCCTTATTAGTTGAAGCAAGGAGAATGCCGAAGATTTTTCTCCTCATATCCTTAGAGCACCAACATAACTATCGTAAAACGATTAATTACACTAGAAAGTACACAGTCTTACCAAAATAAACCATCATCTTTTGAATATGCCTATGATAAACGGGCAATTGCAGTATAAAATTTAACTGAAAATAATCTGAATCGCAGTCATCACAAGAATAAAACGGTAGTACAATTTTTCGATTACAGGAGTCATGTTTTGTTTTGTGAAAGTAATTAAGGGGTCAATTTTAATCAAAGTTAGTCATAAAACCTTTGTATGAATAGCTGTCCAATATTATAAAGTTATTACCGGACAATACTCAAGGCGTCAGATTTACCCCGGAGCGTAACATTTCACATAAATTATTTTGCTTTGCAAAATGATCGTTGTACCGCCCATTACTTGTAGTAATAGCTGCATTTTTCATATAAAAAACTGCGTGGGGCTTGTGGCTTTTGGATTACCTTACTTTATCTTCATCCCACCTTTCTCGTTTTTCTCCATCCACATGTAGTCACTTGTCATGAGTTGCTGAGTCTGCTAAAAACATCAATACACACTGGAGAACCTGCAACTCCCGCAATTCATGATGTGGTACATTTTGAATTTCATGTTATCCAAGTATTGTGATTTCACTCGAGAAGCGGATTTATTATTTGTAGTTGAAGCGGAACCGCTTTTGTGATATCGTCTCAACTTGTTCTCAATTCCAACTGTATTATTTGTTTGTAGTTTCAAATTGTTTTTTGTTATTTTAATCCTATAGGCTTAATCTATCAGCTTACTTACAATTCAAAGTCATGTATCAACTCGTTTCATCAAATCAAATGCTTATGATTCCGTTTGTGCTTATACTTTTGTCTTCACCTTTGTCTGCTAGGTGTAATTACTAATTTTCTCAGGGTTCTGTCAATAAATTCTAAATAATTTGTGCGCATAATTGTCTTATGCAGTCTTTGTATAATTCTATTGTAAACAGATGCA